>JAHPZR010001309.1:0-15000 GCA_019787425.1 Platygyra sinensis
TTAGGTCAGCGGACTCTTCCAGAATAGGACTTAGTTCCCCGCAGACTAGAGACAAAACATGTGTTTTGAGAGATCCGCCATCTTGTTGTGTTGTCGTGTAGTGCTCGGATCGCTAGTTGAAAATTTGCTGTTCTCGCTCGTTTTCTTAGTTTTATTTTGTTTGTAAAACCTCCACCACATTATTTGGTCCAATCGAGCCGGATATTTCACTGTAAATACAGTCCCGAACGGGCGAGATGGCTGAATCCAATGGTCCGCTGTGGGAACAGCCCGGCCCTGGCTGGTTTCCTGAGGATTATTTTCATGAGGCCGGAAGACAAACTCACCGAGGCTACTTGCCAAGTTGAGTCGCTCCCTGTCTGAGGACTTCCGAGATTACGTTGTTGGAACAAAGGATAATACAGCCCTCTAAGAAGCACGAAAAATTTGAGGAACTCGGCGTGGAAAGAAAGCCCACATTACAAGGTTAGTTAATCAGATAAATCGACACATTAACAAAAAGTTAAACCCACCGGTAAAAACGAGCGAGAACAGCAAATTTTCAACTAGCGATCCGAGCACTACACGACAACACAACAAGATGGCGGATCTCTCAAAACACATGTTTTGTCTCTAGTCTGCGGGGAACTAAGTCCTATTCTGGAAGAGTCCGCTGACCTAAGGGCGGTCGGCAACAGCTATGTTTTTAAGCCATTAAAATTTTGGTGATTTTTCTGTGAATGATTTATTAGTGATGGACTGATTGATAGATTGAGAGATCAGATATGGTGACTAATGCCAAATTATAAATAAATACTTCTTGAATGTCTGTGCATGCCGCCTTAACAAAAACCGGCGAGCAAACTTTTTCCCGCATTCTTCGCAGGAAAAAGGCTGCTCACCCGTATGGGTCGTGATGTGTCTATCTCTTTCTGCGGGGCGCCTAAATACTCTTGTACTCAGCACACCTCAAGCATGTTAAGGCATGGCTCAAGCATCATTTGCATAAAATCCGAAAAACAGTAATTACTCTGCCAGAATTTGGTATTATCTTTGCAAAACTGGCAGCCTAATAAATCTCAACAACCTTAATATTTTAAGAACAATAACATCTGATGAAATGGGTCACGTGACTATAATTAATTGTTTTATATTTTTGAAAAACAACTGAAAATGGGCCGCCGAGATGACATACAAATACTGTCAAATCTAGTATTTTTACAATTGTGCTAATGGCCCCTGCAGGAATCTTTCCTGAATGGCTGACTAAAATATTCAGTTTAGAAGTTATTACGTAAAAGAGGTGACGTGACCTTCTGTCTTTCCATATATAGCCTTAAATAATTAAGGGGTTCATCCATTCAGGACAGAAATAGTTGCCTTAGAAAGTGGTTAAAAATTTCTTATGGTTAGTTTTTTGAGATAGCTCACTATCCTTGGCCCATCTTAAAATTCATCTTGAGCAGGCCTGTGATGTCACGAGTCACGTGACCACCACAAAGACACTTTAAGGAGTTTGAGGATACTAAGTTTTGTTTGTGGTAAGTTTTTGACACCCCCTGGGATAAAGACAACGTTGCCTTAAACCAGAAACGGTTTAATATTTCCAGTGGTCTGCACTGGATATGAGCCATGCCTTAACATGCTTGAGACTGATAGTTCTTCATCTGAAATAAAAATGACAACCTTAATTTATGTTTATTGTTCACAAGAATTTCTTTGCTTGTAAATGTTTTTGGTAGTGCTTGATTAAAATTGCACTCTTGATAGCAGAGCTCCGGCAGCTCAAACGACTGTCGACCAAAGCTCAGTAACCTTAACCTTTTTGCACCAGCCATTATAGTAAATGAACTGCCAGATGAACTTCATTCAGCATGGAATTGTTTCAAATAATATCAAAATGTATACTAATGAAAGCTATGTTTTTAAACCATTAAAATTTTGGTGATTTTTCTGTAAATGATTTATTAACGATGGACTGATTGATAGATTGAGAGATCGGATATGGTGACTAATGCCAAATTATAAATAAATACTTCTTGAATGTGTCTGTGCATGCCGCCTTAACAAAAACCGGCGAGCAAACCTTTTCCTGCATTCTTCACAGGAAAAAGGCTGCTCACCCGTATGGGTCCGGATATGTCCATCTCTTTCTGCGGGGCGCCTGAATACTCTTTTGCACTCAGCACACTGATAGTACTTCATCTGAAAGAAAAATGACAACCTTAATTTATGTTTATTGTTCACAAGAATTTCTTTGCTTGGAATGTTTTTGGTAGTGCTTGATTAAAATTGCACTCTTGATAGCGGAGCTCCGGCGGCTCAAATGACTGTCGACCAAAGCTCAGTAACCTTAACCTTTTTGCACCAGCCATTATTGCCCCCGCAGGGTTTTTGGCCCCAGAGGGCCAAAAACCCGAGGAGGCACCTTAGGACTCCCCGCGTAATAGAGAGAGAAGAAGAGAGAATGTAGGTATTTCCGGTATATAGCCGCAAAAAATCTCGATTTGATCGCTTGCACGCCCGCAAGGTATCGACGTTTTTCCCGCAAACGCTCATGGGAGGCCAGCAAAGGGACACGGGCCCGAGGACTTGCGGGATCAGTGTCTTTGCCACGAGCTTTGTCCTTGGTTTAGATCTCGAGTTCAAGCGTCTCTGAAAAGCGTTTGTATTTGCCAGCCTCCATTACTGTTTCAGCGCGATCAAATAAGTTCGCTTCGAAATGGCCGAGATTATGATCTAAAACAAATTGAAAACGCTTTCAGAGATCCTGAAGATGGATTTTGGGGGAAAAACAGCTCAGAGAGTCCTGAAGTATACTAGATCGAAATTCGAGGCCAGTGTGGTTCATTTGCGACTAAATAGCTAAATCAGTACAGTACCTTCCGATCGTCAGAATTACCCAAGGATAACAATAAGGTGACAGGCCTGCGCGACTCCCATTCACGTGTAGTAGCCGCTTAGGAAGTTTTGCCCCTTTTGTATGGTACGATCGGAGGATCTTTGAATATTTCGCTAAGCACTAATCCTGTGTTTTCAGGGAGACATTTCGTCAGAGTAAAGCCGTTAGAGGTCATATTTCTGTGTGGCTTCCGCTGTTATCCGCTTGTAATTTGCAGAGTTTGACACCTCTGTTTTTTTGCCAGTTTTTTTCTCTTGATATTGCAAAATATGTTTTAGGTTCTCTCAAATGTTAGCTCTGGAGGAATAAAGTTTGAAATATTCCTTTGGCATCTCGTTTATTTGGATGGCTTATTTTCACAGAGTAATCTTACGGCAGAGATCCAAATGTAAATGTTTTGCGGCGTTTTCATTGAGGACAAAAAGCTTGACTCTAATTTGCATATATGGCGACTGTAACGCGATACTTATGTTTACATTTCACTTCTGTTGTGCTTTCGAGATATGTTTGCTCGTACACTCTTTTTCTTTTCTAAGGATGTTATTTTTCCGGCCCAGACTGAATATTCTTATTTTTCTGCCGATTTTAGGCTGAAAATATTCTTGTATTATTCTTACATTATAGCTTATGGCATTTTCGTTTTATTTAGAATTTATTAGGCTATCAAGTACAAGTGTTTGGTTTCTGGATCTGGATCGCGTTCAGCACATTGTGCATGTGCTCTGGACACCACTTCGTAGCGAGGCTAAGATGTCACGTCAAAATATATTCTTATTTAGAAAACAGTCCTAAGAAAGCACGCGCGCTGATTGGTTAAAAATCGTGTTTGTATAACTCGATGGAGACACAGAACTAGCGCGCGCTGTTGACGTAGTGATGCCGCGAGCAAAGAGAATTTACATTTTGATAATCAAAGTTAACAAGTTGTTTTCCTTTTTCTCGTCGTGGTGTTTTCTAAAAGAAATAGAAAACATGTACTTCGTGTTTCTATCGAGTTATACAAACACTCGTGAAAGTTTGGGACAACTCCAAAAAGCTGTGGAAACACTCGCCTGCGGCTCGTGTTCCCACAGCATTTCTCGTTCTCCCAAACTTCCACTCGTGTTTGTATAACTCGATAGAAACACGCTACATGTTTTCTATTTCTTAAATAAAAAAGAGTTCATATCAAGACAATTTTTTTTTTTTAGTATCTGACTAGAACAATAACGTTCAATATTATTGTTTCAATGAGCAGAGATATAAGAAAGCGGGGGCAGCTTTAGTGATAACTATTACTAGTAGTAAATGAACTGCCAGATGAACTTCATTCAGCATGGAATTGTTTCAAATAATATCAAAATGTATACTAATGAAAGCTATGTTTTTAAGCCATTAAAATTTTGGTGATTTTTCTGTGAATGATTTATTAGTGATGGACTGATTGATAGATTGAGAGATCAGATACGGTGACTAATGCCAAATTATAAATAAATACTTCTTGAATGTCTGTGCATGCTGCCTTAACGAAAACCGGCAAGCAAACCTTTTCCTGCATTCTTCGCAGGAAAAAGGCTGCTCGCCCGTATGGGTCCTGATGTGTCTATCCCTTTCTGTGGGTGCCTGAATACTCTTGTGCACTCAGCGCACTGATAGTACTTCATCAAGAAAAATGACAACCTCAATATATGTTTATTGTTCACAAGAATTTCTTTGCTTGTGAATGCTTTTGGTAGTGCTTGATTAAAATTGCACTCTTGATAGCGGAGCTCCGGCGGCTCAAACGACTGTCGACGAAAGCTCAGTAACCTTAACCTTTTTGCACCAGCCATTATAGTAAATGAACTGCCAGGTGAACTTCATTCAGCATGGAATTGTTTCAAATAATATCAAAATGTGGAATTATTGAAGCTATGTTTTTAAGCCATAAAAATTTTGGTGATTTTTCTGTGAATGATTAATTGAGGATGGACTGATTGATAGATTGAGAGATCGAATACGGTAACTAAAGCCAAATTTTAAATAAATAAGCACTTTTCGTGCATACTTTGTAGGAAAAAGGGTGCTCGGCGGTGTGTGTTCTCATGTGCTGCTCTCGGCACATGAGTGAACAATTTGAATCAACTGGTTGAAGACACGTCCTGAAAGCTCAGACCTAAACCCAATCGAGTTAATCTGGCTTGAACTTAAGCACTTCCTTCGTGCCATTGAAAAACCCTCAACCAAGGATGAGCTGCTAAGCAGGATAACATGGTTTTGGCAGGGAAAAATTGAGCCAAATGTGGAGCTAACCTTTTAGCCAAGCATTGAACGCATTGAACTCCCATATCGAATGTGACGATTTCTTCGCTGTGAGTTTTGCCGATCCACAAAGGGAATTTTACAAATTCCACTCCCCACTGGGCTCAGTAGGTGAGCTCAGTAAAGACAAACTATAACTCTCCAGCCCCTCCCTTCAATCACATCTCTGGAATCTGCGAAAATCTAGCAGACACGTGACCAGCCATTCTCGAAGTAGGGAGTGGACCCTGGGAACAAGGTTTTCTATGTAGACATTCATTTGCTGCAATAAACACCAATTTAAAATTTGATGGTGCATTTGAGAGCTACATCAAGCGTTGAACATGGAAAAAATGTTAGCATATCAAATAGAGGTTCATTGAGCAGGTTAAGTTAGTTATAGTACCTGCCTCCAACTTTGTTCTACAGAGTCGCATGTTCTACTACTCTGAGCAGGCATCAGTTCTAATACACTTGATCTTAACACCCATAGTAAACTTATTACTTTATGGGCTAATTGTATGAACTGCAGTTATGCCACTACACCTGTAACACCAAGGGTCTATCAAACATACTGAGCTGTAACAGGTCTTATGGGTTATGGCGCTTCTTGCCCTGCTACTGAAATTTATATAATTTATGTGCTTTAACCTGCTTCTTTGACAGAGGATGCTTGACATCTGCCAAGATATCCCAAACAGTTTGACTACTTGAGGTTTGCTCCTGTGAAATACTGCTCGAATCCTGCACACCACTGAAAAGCATTGTAATAAACGGAGCCACTTTACATCTGAGGTATTCCCATACGAGTGGTATATCCTCTTCCAGTCCTGACACTTTCATTATCTGTTGTATTGGCGTATATAAAAAGTTACTACACACTTTGATTTTTTTTACATTTTGAACTTTAATTATATCAACCCTAAAAATCCCAAAGTTTCAAAGTAAAAGTCTGAGTAGTCAAGCCTTCTTAGACATTTCACCTGTCCTGATGTATTATCTGAAGTGAGGTTATGTCAATTTGTTGATGCAATACATAGTTATGAGTAAGTCAATGATCACACTTGAATCAAACATTGCACAATACCTTGACTAATTGGAGAGACTAAATCAAATCAGGTACAATCACGTCAAATCAAATGTTGGTTTTTGGGGAGGTGGGTTAACTGGAGTACCCAGAGAAAACCTCTGGGAGCAGAGTAGGGAACCAACAAACTCAACCCACTTATGACGCTGGGTCTAAAGAGTCGAACCTAGGCCATATTGGTGGAAGGTGTGCACTCTAACCACTGTGCCATAACCAGCAAAAGTCACCCTTGAAACCACAAGAAATATAAGATTATGAACTGTGTTCTGTGAATGCAATCATAGGTTTTCATTCAATCAAATTAGCATATCTTTTGGGATTTGACATTTGCAGGTTTGGATTGCCCCTGGTTGTCAGCAAAAGTATTTCAGTGAAAAGAATGGAAAGTATAATTAGTAATCAGAGAATCAATGTTTAGCATTGATTCTTGAGCTTCTATTGAAGAATCAGGTTTTCCTCTGCATCATGTGATATTGCAGTTGTCAAGGTATCACAATGTGTTATATTTCAGTGTTTCAACCAATCTGCCAGAAACACTGTAATTTAATCAACCAATGTGCCTGATCGTATGATACATGTAACCACAGACTTGAGCACTTACTTCTGAGGTGAACCACATCACTTTGGAATATATCGCAGGGCTGCAAATCCTCCCTGGGAACATTCCCTCCACTTTGGAAGCAATTAAAGTTCTTTCTTCCTCAAAAGAGGGGTCAAGGAACTTTTCTACCAAGCACAGGGCTTCCAAGAACCCTGTGCTGGCCTGTTTGGCAGCCAAATCAAGATCAGCCTTTTTGGCTGCCATGATCTGGCTTGAGTATTGTGGGTTTGGTCTTTCAAATATAATTATGGCCTGCCGAGAAAAAATCCTGAAATGAAAATGGTCAAATTATCAGTTTGAGTGCAAATTATAAAACTTCATGTATAAAGTAAACATAGTGGTAGGTACCTGTACAGTTAGTTAACTGAGGACTTAACAAGTGAGCTTTTACTTGGCTACATTGACTTCTAAACTTGAGCCCTTGCACAACACCAGTATCATCATGATATATGATTCAATGAAATTTACACTGGGCACATTAAAGAACCTGCATGCAGGAGTTTCACTAAGCACCGACGTGTGACGAAGAGCGCCTGCTTCGTTGATCAGAGATGTCAGCTACTTTCTGCCTAAATTGAATTAAAGAACGATCCTTTCAAACAAAATTAAAATTTATTTTGATGGGCTTGGATGTACTTTTTACCTCAATTTTGAGATCAAGGTCATGCCTCATTGTGCTAAGAAATCGTACTTATATTTATACACAATTTGATGCCCAGAATGCTGGAAATAGTTTTTCAGCGCTTCCAGATTTCAAATTTTTCTGGGGGGGGGGGGGGGCATGCCCCCAGACCCCCTAGCAAAAGGGGCTTTCTTCCCCTTGTCAATACCGTCGCCTAAATCAAACTTTATTGAAACCCATGTGCATGATGATCTCCCTCAGTGATTTAACATGTCACTTGAGGGCATTTGCACCCAAAACTTTCCATGTAATGTTTTTTTTAACTTTGGTTGCAGGTAGAAAATGATAAGATTAGCCTGAAAAAAAAAATCGTGGGTCAGCGATCTCGTAGCACAGCATAGCACAGACCATAGCATTTCTAGGATTTCCACTCACTCAAGGCTATTCTGGGCGAATTCATTACTATCGGCATATATATAAGTTGAAGATTCATTGCGGTCCCAGGAGAGGCCCGCAACCCTAATCCTGACAGTGACCAGGGGATTGCATATTACGTGTGCACCCCACGTTTATAACAGGGACACTGAAACTGGAAGTTGAAATTTTGTTCCACCACTAAGAACGATCAGAATGCGAAAAATGTGTCAATCACAACAGTTTGTCACATGGGATACCGGATGCAGACCTCTGTCACATGCACATGGAAGATCTAAGTACGTTGATCCAAGCTTCTGTTACTCCGGCTCAAACTTTCGGCGGAAAAAAATTTAAACCAAGTGCTTGTTGAAAATGTGTTTTGTTCACTAGAACTTGAGCTTGAAACATATATCCGTTTGAATCGTCAATGAAATGACCTTTTATAAAATCTCTGATTGTGCAGAACGGGTCGAACAAAAATCTCTTCACAAACCCTGACTACAAAGGGATAACACTTTAGGGTTAATAGCTATCACGCATCGGCAGAAGTACTATCGATTTCTTAACAATCCAGCCAGATCATGTTAAGATTTCAGCGAAATGGAAGAAAACCAGAGTGTAATAATTACAATTTTTTTTCACCTCGATCGCGTCATTGCTTGACTCAACAAAGTAGCCACAGTCGCCCGCAACAACACAAGCCAACGTTTCAGACGTTTCGGTAAAAAATCACAGAATTATTGCTTCAGAGCTAAAAAATGACCTCGGGGGTTAGAAAAGAGGGCAAAAGAACATGAAAGAAAAAAAAGAACAGACAGCATATAATAAAACAACGCGTGAATTATTCGGTGTTTGGCACGGAAGCGAAAATAAAGCCTTCTGGATAATTTCACCCTTAAAAGCCAGCAAATGGTCCCAAATTACTCTCTGTATCCTTACAATGTCCTGTCTTGCATCTCTGAAAGATTCTGCCTCTATTTTGAGCAAATAAACACTCCTCCGCGACCGGCGCCTTCTTCCTCCCTTGATCGAATATTTAATTAGCTAACTAGTGAGAATCAAAAGTAACGCCAATTTTCTGTCACGCTTTCAAAACGAGGCATGCATTACCGTCTTGTCTATTGCCAACATCTTAACAAAAGCTCTTCAAGTGCATTCAGGCCCGCACTTTCTAACCTGTGGTTACTATTATGTGTTTAACACAGCATATATAGGCCTATTTGATGGATCTTTGCTACATGTCATTAAATCAGCTAGAATTAGCCTTAACATATGTAACTTCAAAGTCAAGCACATCTGTATCCATGTACCAATTCGACCCCCTTTAAATAGTATATGCGAAATAATTAAAACTCCCCACGTACAGATATTTTTGGTTTTTTAGTATAGTGGAAAGAATCAGAAAAGGAAGTGATCTGCTGGAAAAAAGCAGGGGTCACTGAGCGTCCAACAAAAACATGCGCACACCAAGGTCAAAGCACGCAAAGGTCATCAGCTCTATATTTTGTTGAATTTTCACTTGGTGCACGTACTTGAAATACATGACATGGCTCGTGTGTGCCTAATGGATAACATGCACACTAAAGATGCGCAATAGCAATGGGTGCGAACGTCCTTAATTATTGCATCATGTGGATCCTGAAAATATACAAACACTCCCGCAATGGGGTTTTGGTTTGAACCCTACTACCTCCCTCAGGAAATTCAGTAAGCTACACTGTACTTTTCTTTAAGATTTTTAACTTTTTGGAATGCCTTCCTTGTCACTTAATAATGGCCATTAAACTTCCTTTGGTGGGATAGGATATTTTTTAAAATATATTTAATAATGTGTCTCTTTTTCTGAACAGGGTCACAAAAAGTTTCTCTACCTTTTGTCGTTTGCACAGGCAAAATTTGCACTGCTGATGGGCGGGCTCCTTGGGTAGCCTGAAGAATGTACAGTGTCTTTACCAGCCTAAAACGTTTGAAAGAGATGTTGTCAACAAAGGTGGGTTAGTTTCTCTATATAGATCTCATAAATTTGTCTCACATTCAGATATTAACCCATTGACGCCTGTGCCGCCCGTAACTGCCCATGACGAACTTTGGCCTTTCTCCCACTTCTGACGTCATCATTTTTGACCAAAATTGGCATCATCTATACTCAACTTCTGCAGGAGGAAAAGATCTTTCCAATGATGCCTAGATCAGAGTGATCGGCTCAATGGAGCTGGAGATATGCACAAAAATGCTCAAAAAGATTTACTGCCACTACACCTAACTGCTCCACAGTAAAAATTGGCCGCCTCGATGACTCTTTCTTAGAAGTTTTTTAACTGCAAGCAAGCCTAGTAAAAGGTCAATCCCTGCAGCGAAAAGAAAAGAAAAGGAGATAAAGGAAAGGAAAAAAAAATCAAAAATCGAAAAGCCTAAAGATGTAGGCCACCTTCTCCTCCAAAAACTATCTCAAAATTTTGATTTCTGCACATGCACGGGCCCAAAGTTCTAAAAACGTGATTTTAGTGGCAAGGGCTAGCTGTTGTGCTACAAATGCATTTTCGACCAGATTAAAGCTAATTTGGCCGAGATCTAGTCTCAAAACCACCAAAATGTCCAAGAAATGCATTTTTGACAAAAAGTTCCAGGAGTCAATGGGTTAATAAATCATTTATTATTAGTCGGAAAATCGGTCAGTACAAAATGCAGACTGCAGACCGGGTACAAAATGCAGACTAGGTACAAAATGCAGACTGCAGACTGAGTACAAAATGCAGACTGACAAGAAAAACGTTTTTTTTTACGTCGGAAACGTGTGATTAGAGTATCTGAGGTCGACACAATAAACTGTTCACCCATGCAAAAACCTTTCATCGAGTATTCATGGGCGCAATTGACCGGGACCGCATCACGCCATGATTAATTTTGACAACAAGATATTTTGTACCACACTGTTTTGATGTTCACTGAAACGTCCCTCCGTTTAAACTGACGAAACTGCTTGTTAGATGTTTGAATGCTCCTTGAAAGTCATTTTACGATAACTTAGCGTTTGAACGACTTGTGTTTGTGGCATTCTGAAAGCTCATCCGCAGTCATGCTGTTACGCCATGCTGATTGGATGATGTTAAAGAATGCATCCAATCAGCGTGGAGCAAACAGTGTGACTGTTGCTCTTAGCACACGAAATCTTGGCCGCGGATGCTGGTCGCTTCGAAATATGCATTTCTGGAAAATTATTTGGCGGTTACCACTTGGATTTTGAATGGATCTTCGATTAAATGCCATGAGAAGAAGCATCAACCTTTCAGTTTATCTGGTGTTCGATTTGGAAGCCGGGCGATTCAAATTTTTGGGTGGAAATTTGCTTGGCACTGGGCCATCGAAAATAAGCTTTCCACCCTTGAATCCTTCTTATAATGTGCGGTAAAAATGTCAACGCAAAACCCACCAAATCGCTCAAATTCACTACTTTGTAACGAGCATACAGTTAAAGTGGAAAACATAAATTAAAATACTTGGGACAGCTTGAGAACTTGTTTACTGGAGACAAAACATACGCATGCAAATGACGAGTGTCGTGAATCTCGCATGTAAACAATAAACTATTGGCATTTACATTCGCAAATGTCCCAAATTTTCGCCACTAAGCTTGGGAGAAGTTTCACATGCGTTATATCTTTTGATCTTTCGACAACTAGAAATAAACCAGTACCGAACCATGCGGTAAAATAACATTTCTGAAAAAAAGAGAGAGTTATAGTGTTATTTATGGGAGATAACATTGTAAGGTTATTGCGTGACAATACTGACGGTAGGTTACTGATGAAATCGAATGTTATCTCGTTTCTGACGCAAAAAAAGCAGTTTTTCTTGTAAGTCTGCATTTTGTACCTGGTCTGCACTCTGCAGTCTGCATTTTGTACCCGGTCTGCAGTCTGCAGTCTGCATTTTGTACTGATTGGTAGGAAAATATTATATTTATTCTAAAAAGTGTCAGGATAGTCTACCGACAGCTCAGGGTTTTATTGCTTGGATTAAATTGATTTTTATAGAATTGAACTCCAAATTGCCAGAGAAAAAAATGAGCTTTCACAACATTTTATTAAATGGAGAAAACTTGTTGAAGTATTGACCTAGAAAGAGATGGTGGTGGAAAGAATATTAAATACAAGTGAGTTAATGAACAAGTATATTTCTGTTTGTTTCTTTAGCAGCTAGTAATATATGTTTTATCAGTAAGTGAATTGTTTTTTCTGTTATTGTAGGTAATGTTTGTGATTAGTTTTACTCTAGGTATTACATGTATACAGTAATTAGTTCACTGTATGTAATGTACCGAAAGTAGTCTATTGTATTTATTGCATTGTAAGTAAGTTTACTGTAAGTATTATATTGTATTTAGTTTATTGTAATTATGTATTGCAAGTGAGTTTTTTTTGTAAGTTATGTATTGTGATGGTTCAGTGTATGTAAAATATCGTTAAGCGTTAAGCATTAAATTGTAACATATTATTTACAAAATGTAGCAAAAAAATAAAAAATTACAAAAAAAAAACTGGCTCAGTCTGAGAAATTATGATCCTAAATGGCATGAAAAATCATTTTGTGAATTTTGCAAGGCGCAGTCTAAATAAACGCAAGTTATTATGTTGTACATTCTGTTGTTTTTTAATTATGTTTCTTAGAACAATGCGGGTAAAATAACCAGCAAAATTTCCATACTACATCTGCCCTTGCTAGCAGCAGTTGTGACTCGGTTTTTAAAGATCCATCCCGAACATTTAGTGATTTTAGATGGATTTTCACTTCTTTTTGGCAGTTAACTAACGATACACACTGCACATTCGAAGGGTTTTGAGAACTCGATCCGCATGGACCTCTAACATACGAAGAGTAACCACAGGTGGTCATGACTTTGATCATCAGCTAGGCTACTAAACTACTCAGCTACTCAGCTTAGACGTGAAACAAAGAGAAAATTCAAATTGAAAATTTACTTTGTTGACACAATTTACTTCACTGCTTCTGATTTATGACCTAGGCGGTTCAAAAATTATAAACACAACTGAATTAAAGTAATACACATCTACGAAAAAAAGTAATAGGTTTTAGTCACGAAATTAATATACTACAGCCAGCTTCAATTTTTTTGGCCCTGCAATTTAATCGCTTATTCGGATGAACAAACTTGAAACAAACTGTTGAAGAAACCGTAATCAATTTGGTGCCGTGCTTCTTCATCGCCCTCAAAATGAAAATGTTAGACAGCTATCGATCAGGTGATACATTGCCCAGCACCCACCACATAGCACTATACGCTAGAATAATTTGAACCTAACCTCGAGGACCAGGGAAAGGCCATGGGGATGAGGTTGCTTTTTTTAATTCTCCCTTCCCATTGCTTAATTGATTTCTAGACAGGCAAGAGCTTTTGAAGCAACCAAGTATATCCCTAAGGCCCCCTACCATTGGGGTATAACTGTGTTGAATGTAACGCAATGTCATTGTGTCATCAGCAGAACTCGAAATTTAAAGAAGTCAAATTTCAAAGAAGAAGCTCATATTCAAATTATTCACTGGAAGTCTATTACTACCTTGCGTAAAATGGCTTTTAAAGCTGGTTATATTTTCATTTTCTACCCACCCGGCCTACCCCTACCCGTTGGAATGTGCACTCATTGAATAGGCGTTCTTGGAGAAGCCTATCCCCAATGTCGATAGGAACGTGACGAGGGTCAGATCTTCACTGAAGTCCCTGTTTTATTCTGAAAATAATTAGTTAATGACTAAAATTACACAGCTGCAAAGGTTTCGAAAGTTGCTAACATACCAACCAACCAGCTAAGAAACCAGTAACTAACAAAACAAAACTAACCTAAAGGCTGAGATAAAACAACAAAGCCTACCGATTATCGACATTTGGTGAAGGGATCCGGAGGCGGACAAAGGTGAAATTATAAAGGTTGCAAAAGATACAAAATTCACACGACCACATGCATGTGGGAAAAACAACAAAACAGTGTTTTACAAGTATCTATTTCCGGATGTCGGCTGCGAGAAACAGCTGTGCAATAAGGGCGTTGAGCGCAGGCCTCGACATGCACCCCCCTTTGAACTAGCTAAACTTAAGCGCACGTTCAACAACACTGTTTGGATCTTGACAGCTCGTTAAAGGTTTAGTGTTAAAAATGCACAGACACGCTAAAGCGTTCATTGCTAATTTGACTCTTCCAGAAGACACAACTTTGAGATAGGACGCAACAGTGTTGAATTCTTGGTTTTGACCTTTGCTGTGCAAACCAAGCCATCGTTGCCAGTGACCACGGGGGGCATTCTCTGTTACAACAAGGACCAGGTCATTGACTGCCAGGTTGCGTCGTCTGAGAATCCACTTTTTGCGCTCCTGCAGCAGGGGTAGGTATTCACGTAGCCATCTGGCCCAGAAGTGGTTTGAGAGAATTTGACCCCTTCGCCATTACTTGCGGGAATGCAAGTCCCTGTCTTGGAAATGTCCTGGCGGTAAAGACATCCCTTGTCGCTGTTGGAGGAGATGACTGAGAGTAAAAGGTTCCCAGTCATTGGGGTCATTGCTGCTTGGGCATAAAGCCAGACTGTTGAGGATTCCGACTGTCTCGGCAAAGACGGTTCTGAGGGCAAGGCATGAGGGTGACCCAGGATGGCCTTCATGGTACCACACATGCTTCTGATGAGTCGCTCCCACACCCCGGACATATGACTGGCTGTTGGGGGGTGGAAATGCCACTTTGTCAATGGTTGGCAATGCCATTCGGCATCTTTCTCATGCAGGGATCTCTCGATGATGTTGTGGTCCAGGTCTTGGATGGCATCTCTAATTTCCCTTTCACCACCGGTGAAATTGGTACCATTCTCACTCCAGACTTCCTTGACGGCACCACGAATGCTGATAAAACGCCGTAGGGCTTGGATGAAGGCATCTGACTCCAAAGATCCAACATCTTATATGTGGATAGCTCTGCAGGTGAGACAGACAAAGATGCATCTGTAAACTTTCTCAGTGTCACGACCCTTCTTGACGTGAAAGGGACTGAAGAAGTCCGCCCCCGTGTAGGTGAAGGGTGGCTCATGAGGTGTCAGTCTTGGCTTCGGTAGGTCTCCCATCAGCTGTTTCA
>JAHPZR010001309.1:22500-27571 GCA_019787425.1 Platygyra sinensis
TCCTGAAGCTCCTGAAAGTATCTGGATACTCTTTCTCTGCCTGTTGTTGCTGCAGTTCTACTTCTAGTGAGTCGTCCTTCCTAGACGCGGTGTTCACTTTGTGGGGTAGAAGTCTGAGGAACACTCCTTTGCAATTTTCTTTGAGACTTTGTTGTTTTTGCTTCATTAGGAGAGATTGTTCTAACAGGCGAGTCCATTTCTGCACTATACGGGGACAGGTTGATTCTGGTTTTTCTTTTTGCGCCCTTGCTCCTTTGTTCCCTGTCCATTTCTCCAGCTTCTTCAGAGTAAGACACGTCAGTTGTACTGGTTCTCTTAGGTCTTTGTAGTGTGCCTTGTTCGAGAAGTTTTCTTAGTTGTCACTGCTGCTTGGTTTTCTGAACTTGAAGTACGTAATAGCTGCGTTGTTTTTGTCCTCTCTGACTGGTGGTCAGTGGTGTAACCTGTTCTGCCAGTTTTTCTGGCTGACTTACCTTGTGACCTTGACACACGTTTTCTCTGTTCTTCTTCGGAACTATGGGAAGCTGAGGGAGATCTTCTACTAGTTCTTCTGCTCTTGGAACGAGGTTGCTGTTCACTATGTCCACTTGATGTTCTTTTCCTAGTCGATTCGTCCAGTTGTTGGAGTAAACGTTGCCTGGAGCGTGCATCTCGTCTTGTGTGAGTGCCAAATATTTCTTGTTTTAGGTAGCCCAGCATACCTTCTAGAGTCGGGTTCCTTTTGAAGTCTCCATCTTTGCCTTGTTCATGCTGAGACATGGAGGCGAACTCCTGCGGATTCATCATGAGGACCTGTAGCTGGCGAATGTTGTTGATGGTTGTGTACAAGTACATGGCCCTCTCTTCTGTTTTGGTCAACATTTCTTCCATCCTGTCGTTGGGCTCGATCATGAACCTTATCAGACGTTTTAAGTCAGACTCTGCGGGTGCCTGAGGAGAGTTTCCACGGTTGTTAAACATTTCAGAAAGCTGCTTAACTTCTTCTAGATGATCGATGACGTCGTCGAGGTCGATTTGCCTGTGGAGGCTTTTGATCAAAGGTGGGCTCACTAGTGCACACATGGTCACCCACCCTCGGCCCACCCTTCACTAAACACACCAACCCACACACCCACCAACTCAGGTAGCTCAATTTATAGCGGGAGTGACTAAGGGAGACTCTTGTTAAGTACAAACTGTTACTTTTATTCTGATCGCTTGCACAACTGCAGTAGAACTCGAAATCGATTGAGCAAATTATCTTGGTATGATCATATGGAGTTGAGCATCAAAGATAGCTGTGATTTGTTTTTTTCAATGCAGGTCTACGTAGTTGAGTTGTGATTTGCTCTTGTTGCGTGAAAACAGTGGGGTAACTTGCAAAAGGTTGTCAAGTTATTTTTCGCTAAATAACTTTGGTTTTTACTGTTTTCTCTATCTTCTAAGATCCGACTTGCAATTTGTGGGAGCATAATGAGCAGAAAAAAAGAAAATAGAAAAGTGGTGCACAATGCGAGTTGAATGTGGTTCACCGGACTGTCATGCCATCATGATGTGCACTTGACCATCAGACGTACCTCTTTGTCATTTTGTTGGCAGTATTGTTTGTTTGGCGAGCCTTTCCATGGCAATGTTGGTCTCGTTTTTGCTGTTATTCTGTGGAAACGGTGGACTAAGTTGCAAAAGGTTGTGCAGTTATTTTTTGCTAAATAACTTTGGTTTCCAGCCCTTGCTCCATCTTCTAAAATAGCACTTTGAATTTGTAGAACTATAATGAGCAGAAAAAAAGAGAATAGAAAAGTGGCGCACAGTGGAGGTTGAACCTGGTTCACCGGACTGTCAAGCTGTCATGATGTCCAGTTGACCATCAAAGCTAGACTTGACTTTGTCATTTTGTTGGTACTATTGTTTGTTTGGCCAGGCTTTCCACGACAATGTTGCTCTCCTTTTTGCTGTTGTTCTGTGCTAGGTTGCAAAAGGTTGTCGACTTATTTTTTGTTAAGTAACTTTGGTTTTTACTATTTTGTCTATGTTCTAAAATGCTTCTTGGAATTTCTAGAAGTATAATAAGCAGAAAAAAAGAAAATAGAAAAGTGGTGCACACTGCAAGTTGAACCCGGTTCACCGGAGTCTCATGCCATCATGATCTCCACTTGACCATCAGAGGTACCTGTTTTTTTGTCATTTTGTTGGCAGTATTGTTTGTTTGGCGAGCCTTTCCATGGCAATGTTGCTCTCGTTTTTGCTGTTATTCTGTGCAACCAGTGGACTAAGTTGCAAAAGGTTGTGCAGTTATTTTTTGCTAAATAACTTTAGTTTTTAGCCCTTGCTCTATCTTCTAAAATAGCACTTGGAATTTGTAGAACTATAATGAGCAGAAAAAAAGAGAATAGAAAAGTGGTGCAAAGTGGAAGTTGAACCCCGTTCACTGGAGTCTCATGCGTTGATGATGTCCACTTGACCATCAAAGCTACCTGTGACTTTGTCATTCTGTTAGCAGTATTGTTTGTGTGGCCAGCCTTTGCACGGCAATATTGCTGTGGTTTTTGCTGTTATTCTGTACAACTGCTGCACTAAGTCGTGAAAGGTTGTGCACTTATTTTTTGCTAAATAAGTTTGCTTTTTACTGTTTTGTCTATTTTCTATAGTGCTACTTGGAATTTCTAGAAGTATCATAAGCAGAAAAAAAGAAAATAGAAAAGTAGTACACAGCGCAAGTTGAACCTGGTTCACCAGACTCTCATGTCCTCATGATGTCCAGTTGACCATGAAAGCTGCATGTGATTTTGTCATTTTCTTAGCAGTATTGTTTGTGTGACCAGCCTTTCCACAGCAATATTGCTTTGGTTTTTGCTGTTATTCTGTAGAACTGCTGGACTAAGTTGCAAAAGGTTGTGGAATTATTTTTCCCTAAAGAAATTTACTTTTTACTGTTTTCTGTATCTTCTAAAATGCTACTTGGAATTTTTATAAGCATAACCAGCAGAAAAAAGGAAAACAGAAAAGTGGTGCACAATGTCAGTTGAACCAAGTTTACCGGAGTCTCATGCCGTGATGATCTCCATTTGACCATCAAAGGTACTTGTCACTTTGTCCTTTTTTTTAGCTCATTGTTTGTTTGGCCAGCGTTTCCATGGCAATGTTGGTCTGCTTTTTACTGTTATTTTCTAGAAGCGACAAGCTAACTCGCAAAAGGTTTTCGAGTTATTTTTCAGTAAATAGCTCTGGTTTTTACTGTTTTGTCTATCTGCTAAAATCCTACTTAGAATTTCTACAAGTATAATAAGCAGAAAAAAAGGGAATAGAAAACTGCTGCACACTGCAACTTGAACCTGGTTTATCGGAGTGTCACGCCCTGGTGATGTCCACTTGAGCATTAAAGCTAGACTTGACTTTATCATTTTGTTCGCATTATTGTTTGTTTGCGCAGCCTCTCTATGGCAATGTTGGTCATCTTTTTGCTACGCTTGATTTGTGAGTTGTTGCAAATCGTAGCTTGTAAGAGTAATAGACAGTAAATACACAAAATCTTTGTTCGTACATAATAGATTTTATTTGCTGTTGTACAGAGAAAAACAGTTTGTATCACTAACAAAGAGATTTTTCACGCTCTTGAATGTCTGATGTCCCTCATGGTCAGTTTGGCTTGAGCTGCACCAATGAACTGTTCAACGGAAAAATACTATCTGACAAGTTAATCATGTCAAATGAATATAGTGATTGAAGCACTGGTATGGAAAAGGTTTCTCCAGTCCCCCTGCGTTGAAATGCAGTATTAACCGTCATGAAAAGATACAGTAAGCTAGCACTTAGTTGAAAATCAAATGTCATTGGATTTTCACCATGTTGACGTTGCTGCAACTGATGAGTTGCAGGTTATCATGAAACGACGATCTTGGCCAGTTGTTGCTGCATTTTTTGTATCAAGTTTCCATTCACCAATAAGATTACTACTTTTGTGTTTGTTATCGTTAAGTAAAAAATGAAATGTCATTTGCTTTTCATAGTGTTCAGCTCACTGTAACTAATCACTCGGTGGGTATCATCGAGGGACCACCTCGACTCGTTGTAGCTGGGCTTCATTCCATGAACAGTATGGAAGACAAAGTGGACTGACTAGCATATTTTTATTTACAGTGTTTTTGCAACAAATGATTTCTACTTTCCGAAATGGGCCCTGTAGACTTCTCCCTTAAATATAAAGTTATTAATGATCGGTCTTTGTCTCGCCCTCCTTCTTCTTTCTCAACAATCGCGCCGGATATGTCCTATTTGGCCACAGTTGTAACATCTTTCTGGAAAAGCCAAAGATTCACATGTTTATTTTTTTTCTTTCCATTTTGACACTGGCATATAACAGTATACTTACTATTGCGATGTGGATTCTGACGAGGTGATCTCGATCTTGATCTTGAGCGGTTCCTTTCAGGTCGACGTCTGTTCTGACGTCCTTGCTGCTCATTGTTTACAGGCTGATCTGTATCACTGGTGCAATTTCGGCTTCAACAGGTTGTTCTGCTCGATGAGCCGGTGAATTATGAGGGTTCTCTTCGACTGGATGTTGTGGTTCCTCTAGAACTTCTATCTCGTCCCTGGCGTCGTCGAATATATCCATTTTGAAATCTAAGTCAAACCAAATTTTTTACTCACCATTCATAGTGGAAGAAATAGCTTTTGCTACTTACCGTTTTCTTCTTGTGCCATGATTCTACGACAAGAAGGAAAGTCACTATGAGAAACTTCTTTAATAGGACAGTCTCCATTCGTGCCTCTCAACCTGTTATTCCGGGAGAGCGAACGTCTTTCATAGCTTGGTACTGCTATGTTAAAATTCTATTCTAGCAACTTTTCAAATTAACTCTTCGTCGTCATTGCTTTGCGACATGTCGTCTTTATGACGATTAGACTGCTGCGTCAGAGTAAACTGTGAAGGCTCTGCAGTTGACATTTTCTGAGTGACAAACAGTTCTTGGTCTGACTGGACATTAACTTCCTCGGAACTTTGTTTCTTTGCCACTTGGCTCGTGTCTTTCTTTTGAGCAGCACGTGTCATAGGTTTCTGCTTTCTCTTCTTTAGCTGAAGACTTGCAAG
>JAHPZR010001310.1:0-48717 GCA_019787425.1 Platygyra sinensis
GCCTAAAGATGACAAAGTTTGATTTCTTCGCATTAATAGTTAGTTTATTAGCATTAAGCCAGTTACAGACATTATTAAGCTCATTATTAACAACGGTTTCCAGGGTTTTCAAGTCGTTGTCAGCATATAACAGGTTTGTGTCATCAGCAAATAGATAAAAGCCAAGTTTATTGCTACACAGATAAATGTCGTTTATATAAATCAGGAAGAGTAAAGGACCTAGAACAGACCCTTGTGGAACTCCAGTTACCGAGCCCTTTTTCGATGAAATATGGTCATTGTCAATGTGCGTTGTTTGTGTTCGATTAGCCAAGTACGACGTAAACCACTCATGTACAATACCTCTAATCCCATAGTGGTGCAATTTATCAAGTAAAATCGTGTGATTGACCGTATCAAATGCTTTCTTAAAGTCCAGAAAAATGCCGCAGGTAAACATTTTCTTGTCCATATTTGTTTGTATCATACTCACAATGTCCAGAATTGCATGCTGAGTGGAAAAAGTCTCTCTAAAGCCATACTGGGCTTTATATAATAATTCGTTATCTTCGATGTATGATTTCAATCGGTTGTACATAACTTTTTCAAAAATCCTGTTAAAGACGGAAAGTAATGAAATAGGACGGTAGTTGCTAGGGTCGGTCTCATCGTCGCCTTTGTATACTGGGATAATTTTTGCATGTTTTAACTTGGAAGGATATTTGCCAGTTTGAACAGAGAGGTTGATGAGTTCAGCTAAGGGTGATGAAATTACGTTCTTTGCGCACTTCAAAACGCGAATAGGGCATGAGTATAGCCCATAAGCCTTTTTAGACCGAAGAAGCGAAATTTCTAGTTCTATGTCTGACGAAATGACCGGTTCAAAGAAAAAGGAGCTGGTGAAATTAGTATTAATTAAGTATTCGTGATAGTGACAATTGCTATCTGGTACATTTGCCGCAAGCTTTTGGCCAATCGTAGAGAAGAAGTCATTTAGCACGTTCGGAAGTTCCGCTGGGTTACGCGTCACGCCATTTCCATTCAATCGTTTAAGACCAACAATGGGTTTAGATTTCCTTTTGTTGCGATTCATTACCTCGTTGATTCCAGTCCATGTTTTCTTCATATCGTTCATGTGTTGTGTAAAGTATGTATGATAATAAAGCTTCTTACTTTGTCGGATTAGCGTTGTAATTTTGTTTCTATATAATTTGTATTTGTCGATATCCCCAGAGGCAAATAGAGCGTTTTTAATCTTAATAGATTTGAGCAACCCTTTGGTAATCCAGGGCTTCAAGGATTGCTTGAATTTACGCTTTGATAGAGGTTTAAGCGGAGCATGTTTATTAACCAGTTTGTTGAGTTTGTCGTAAATTTTTGAGAAAGCAATATCAATATTTCCTTGCGTTCTTGCGAGAAGCGATCCCCAATCGACTTGCGCTAATATATGACAACTGTAACGCGATACTTCTATTTACATCTCACTTCTGTCACTTCTGTTCTGCTTTCGAGAAGCGTCTGCTCGTACACTCTTTTCTTTTATAAGAATGTCGTTTTTTTGGCCCAGGCTGAATATTCTTATTTTTCTGTATCGCGTTACATTGTGCATGTGCTCCACCGCTTTTCGTTGCAGTCAGCGAGGCCAAGATGTCACGCCAAACAACACTTGGCCGTTTTGGCGTTGAAAAAAGCATTTCGCACAGAAATAGCGTGATGAATTTTGTTTCAACCATGTCAAGGACAATTGAGTGCAATCACTTACAACTGGAATCATAAAACCTTATTGTATTCACACAAAATTATATCTATCCTTTTCAAAATCTCAGCCTCGGTTTTATTCTTAAAATATTCCTAAAATTTTGCAAATTTCAGGCTAGATATTGTTGTAAAATATATTCTTATATAAAAAAGAGTGTATATCAAGACAACTGCTTTGTTTCAGTATCAGACTAGAACAACAGAGTGGTTGGATATTTTTTTCCAGAATGCACTTCACGAGAGTATTATGTAAAGAATATATCATGTGATAGAATAAGTTAAACAGAATATGTTGGTTTAGTTAACTTAGTTGATTCTTTGGATCATATTTATGATAATATGCTTAAGTTTCTTGAACAGTATGAGTGACAGTTTACAAAAAAATATAAAATTTTAGTTCATACAATAACGTTCAATATTATTGTTTCCAATCAGCAGAAATAAAAGAAAGCGGGGGCAGCTTTAGTGATAACTATTACTACTCACAGTATTTTTGTCTACCATGTAAATGACTAACCAATAAAGCGCATGCGCTCTCGTGTCCAGTAGCCATGCAAATCTATTGGAACAAAAGAAAGTGTTTACGTAAGAAAAGAGTTGAACTCTCACAGGATTGGTTTGGTTTAACAAGATGGCCGCCGGTTCATTTTTTTGGAACATCAAAATGGCTGCCATGACATCAAATGCATACAATCCTCTTCTTGTCTTATTGAGCTACAATGGACAACAAAAGTAGCTGAGGCTCTTTAAGAAAATTACACTTTTTGATACTTAACCTCTTATTTCATTTCATGTACGTCTAGCGTTAATTCTCTGATGCCTCCGGATTCCAATTCAATGTTGTGTAGGCACTGCAGTTGTCGTTTTCGTAAACGGTCGATGCCATTTTCGCGACAGTTTGAAAATTCTTCAACTATCAACAATTCTGCTGTACTAAATTAAAGAAAAGAAAAATATTTAACTGGCCACTGAGTATAGAACCTGGAAACTCTGTTTTCTAACATCCCTCCTATACCACTACACCACCAGGTTGATCCGCTAAAGATCCGCAAAATTTAATTATAAAACGTTACTTTCCTAGATATTAATGATAGAGTTGTTCCAACCAAAAATTAAAAGCTAACCCCATGCAAACCAGTGTGAATATGAACAATTAAGCATTTAGTGGCTGCGTTTTGCTTCATCAACAAATTATAACCAGTTTTTACCATGTCCAGGCCTAAACTTAAGCAGATATGACATCGTCCATTCTGAAAGGCTTGGTTACCAATAATGGCATCGACCGTTTACGAAACGGAAATTAGCGAAGGCACTGTGGTCTGTACAGTTCAAGAAAAAAAAAGAATCAACTTTCTTGGTGGGGAGGAAGAGGGGGGTAAGGAAGGAAAACGTTTTCAAGACGTTCAAAGGTCCAATTTCACCGCGAAGTATCTCAACACTCTTGTTGCTCATTGCGGCTTTTATTTGACTTGCAGGATATGAACCACAGTGAAGAACCTGGAGAAATACCTGTAGAAAGTGAGTGATTAATGTTAAAAATATTTATTTTACTTCAAAGAAAAGCAGGGGTGGGGTGGATTGTTACAAAATGAAAGATGAGCATAATGTTTGTGGTTACTCACGAGAGTTGGGTTTGGTTGCCATTATCAAGGTGCTGTTCCTCAAGTTTGATTTCAAATGTGATAATACTCAAAGTTATCACAGGCACTTATATCATAAGCTTTTATCTATAATAAGACAAATTTTTCTCGCCGTAGCTTTGTTTCTTACTTAAAGTATATCATCTTTCAGAGTTTAAACGCATATTTTAGATTAAATTCTTAACGGTGGTTTGGGAGTGGGCGGAAAGGATAAAGTTATACGTAGCTATCAGGCACTAGACCGATGGAGATTCATTCCATTAGGTGGAGAACGTAATCGAATGTAGTAACCTAATGATACAGAAACTTATGCTAAGCGCCGGCAGTTGGAATTGTACGTCAGTTACTACGCTTTGTGTGGCAAATGATTAGCCATGAAAAACTGAAATCATTTTCTTTTTGCATTACAGACATTACTGCAGTGTTTACTTGTGATAATGAGATGGAAATGTTCGCTGATGGTGTGAGTCTTGGGATAGACAACGACTGGACATCATCAACGGATTATGTCATGCCAGGAAATACCCGAGTTATTTCCGTGTCGGGAATAGATAAGGGTTCTCAGTATGGAATACTTGGTTCTTTCAGCAATGGAATGGTAACCAATGCAAGCTGGAAATGTGAAGATGAAGAGTATCCCGGATGGAAGTCTCCAGATTTTGATGACAGCAACTGGCCAGCGGCAAAAGAAGTAGCAAATCACGGTGATTCGCCTTGGGGAAAAAGACCTGGTATAGCCTCGACTGCGAAGTGGATATGGACAGCTGACAATGCGGATGATAAAGTTTACTGTAGATTAAAGTTGCAGTACAATTGACCAACAGCTTAAAAGTAAACTCCAACAGGAGAGATTCCGGTCGTTACTTTGTAATGAGCTTACATTGCCTTTTTAATGAGTTCTGATTGGCGTGTAGTACGAAGCCTAGCATTTTGACGTCCGTATCCTAGAGATTGCATTTTGTTAACTTCCTTTTATTATGAAAAATGTTTGGAATAGCCTTGTGTAAATATTGGTAAAGGAATTTACTTATGTAAGCCCTCGACTGTGGCTGGGGTTGGCGTGAAATTCATCCAAACTTGTCTATATAAATACACGCTTTGTGAAGTTCGCACCCTCGATCTGTCAAAACTCACTCTCTTTTCGCGAATAAGCTTTCTAAAAGAAGCAGACGATACCAGTTAAAGGAAACAGTTAAATACCCTACGTTACTCATGTTTAGCTGTATCGTTAATAAACTACATTCATAAGTCTTGAGGTTTTATCTCATTCTGTAACTTGCGACTATATAAAAAAAATTAAATTAAGGTGGCTGAACACAGTTTTTGATACCTCTGTTTCATTTACATTTTTCTCTAAAACCCTTGATCCTTTGGTCACCAAAAATGGCAGCAAGCAAGTTAACAACACAAACTTCAACTTTTTGATAATTAAGCTGACGTATGTACCGTTGCCATGGTAACATGATCAAATATAAACATGTGTTTAAAATCGGTTTTGTTTATTTGCAGAAAATCTAGTCATTAGATTTTCTTTATAATTTGCATGCAACAAGCTTAAAACGATACTCGCAAGTTAGCCCTATTTTAATAATAATTTAACAAACAGATCTTTAATTATCCCTCTTTGAAGGTTCACTGGCATATCTTGAATTTCCTTTGTTAAAGTTCAATTTTTTTTCAATCTTCCAGTTACTTATTTCCTAAAGTATTTTCCTGCCAAATTTCGTGAAATTCTAATGAGTGGTTCTCGAGAAATAAGCGCCTCCGAGAAGTCAATTTTTCACTCAATCGCACTTTTTTCGACTTACTACGCATGCCCTGCATTTAACTGGGTTCTTTTAGTTCTTTGCATCGTTACCTTTCTAACATACCTTTGTAATAAAAGAGTAAAACCATCAATTCAATACATTGTGTTCATTGTGAAGAAAAAAATAGTACAGATAGCGCGGACATTGAGCAAATAAAATGATCGCTCTATTTATGCCATGTTTGTTTTTATGCAATACTTGTGCGCGCGCTGAATCGCATTAGCAAGAGCGCGCGCCAAAACTGTGTTCGGCCACCTTAATTATATGGCCATTTTAAGTAAACAAAATCTGTTGGTCTTGTTCAAACCTTTTTTAGAATTAAAACAGCCGGAGTTTCAAAAAAGGAATATTTACTAAAAAGTTCTAGATGAGGCTTCGATTACTATAAAGACTGCGTTTATGCAAAAAAAAGAAATCTAAATATAGTTTGGGCTTGTTTTCACAGTTTGTTGTAACAAGTTTATTGCAAACTGTAGCAACAGCACAATATTGATGATCCTTGTACTGAGCTGTCACAAGTAGTACGAAGTGAAATTAAAAAGTTTAAAAAGAATCGTAGATGCAGCTGACCTGCTGTTTGACAAGCTAGTACTGTTGCACAGAACGCCTTTGTGTTCTGTTATATCAGCTGTCAAATCAATCAGAAGGAAAACAAATAAGTTCTGAGTAAACATAAGAAAGTTGATATGATAAGGGTTACAGATAAACACTAAGGCTTATATTTCATTTTATAACATAGATACGACCCCGCCCGCGCTCTGATTGGTAAAAGACCCATGTTTTATCAGAGTATGAAACATAGAAAAAGCGTGGTTTATTGTTTTGCATTGCGCGTGTAAAATCCATATCATAAAGCAAATGACATTTGAGAACACTCGGATATTTTAGAACACTAGAGAAATGTAGAAAACACTCGCCTACGTGCATGTTTTCTACATGTCCCTCCTGTTCTCAAATGCCCGTTGTGTTTTATCACAGTGCAAGACACGGCTCAGCGCCCGCCATTCATATAAACATTCAACTTCACTGCGTTGAACTATGCATTTTAGGCAAGCCCAGATACAGTGCCAACGATGTCACTTAGGATGTTATATGATTAATGGACAAAATTAAAAAAATCTTCGACCCGGTCTCGACCAATCAAATTTGAATATACGCTGGACACCACCTTCCCGCTCTTATTGAAATAAAAGTATTAAAAACAGTTATTTAATTAAGCTTCATACAGTGTGTTTATGTTTGTTAGAAGATGGAGGTTAAGCAAGTTCTCGTTTTCATTCTGTTTCAACTGATGATAAACATCGTCGTTTTTGTAGTCGAAGGAAATTCTCGCCGATCTTGGCGTTCAGCGTATTTTCTAACACAAGAAAATAAACGACTACCGAACCACGTTGTGGAGCGTTTTAAGTCTCCCAGTTTAATTTCGTGTAGTCACTCATGTTTACAAAACGCTTGGTGTACTTCTGCAAACTTTGTGATGTCTTCAAAGAACGGCAAAGGAACTTGTGAACTGAACAAACACGAGAGTTCTCTCTTCGACGCAAACAGCAAACTTCATGATCAGCAAGGTGTTATTTTCACAATGATGCTAAAGGTAATTTTTAAACATAAATTTTTGGTGTTCCCATAGAGTTAAAATAACAAGAGTGGATGTTTGACAAGCTGGGGTAATACAGGTTGCACACGCGAGTGTTTCAGTAGAGTCGTTCCCCTGTCGACGGATCGAAGCAGGAGACAGCGCGGTTTTGAGAGCACTTGCCCCCTCCAGTAATGCGGCCCGCTTTTAAATCCCGGTGCCGGTGTCAGATGTGGGTAGAGTTTGCTGTTAGTGATTTTTTTGCTCTAGGATTTATCTACGGGTTCTGTGGTTTTCCTGTACAAAACCAACACTGCAAATTCTACAATGAGTTCCTCGGAACTCCTCAATGTTTCGTAGTAAAGAAATTATCTTTTTTTGTTTATATTTTTATTTTGTTAACTTTTGGAAGATTACTGTAGTTGGTTTAGCTGCATGATATAATCTGAAATCTCCGATTAAGATAATTTTAACTTGCAGGACGACGTGCCGTTCAACAGTGTAACTCCTGAACCACCAAGACCCAGAAAAAGTGAGTGGCTAAATGACAGTAACATTTGCAAGAGTTTAACCATAATACAGTCAAACCTGTCTACAACGGTCACCTTGGAGACAAATGAGACAAGTGGCCGTTGTAATTGTAAAGGGGTGGCTGTTTATGGTGAGGCAGGGGTGTGATATGATACCTGTCTAACTGTAGCATAGAAATTCCTAACACAATCAAAAATACAAATACTAATAAAACAAAAACAGAGACCAACTGTATACAGTACAGATCATGTTTCATACATACATACATACTTTATTCGTCCCAAATGGGCTTTTCAGAATCTTTTACAATATAACATGGGTTTTGGTGAACCTCATTTACAACTAGCGGTTGTGGGGAGAGGTGACGTTATGGAGAGATTTTGGGACGCGTTTTAGTGGCCGTTTCCGGTTAGAGAGGTTAAAATAAGAATGAATTTATGGACCGTCCAGCGGGACGATAAAGAGTGACCATTGAAGAGGCTAGGACCTGTTCAAGAGTCCAGTAGACCCCTCTCTGTAGAAGCTAATGTGGGGAGTATTTTCAAATGCAAATAACATTAATCTGTTTTTAATGATATTCTCTGCATGAGCCTTCATTGCATGAGCCTTCCAATCCAATACTGAACATGCGAAACTGGCCTAGTGAGCCTCTCGTTTTTTCTTACTTTGCCATCTTAAGAGTTAGAGAGAGGGCAGAAAGAAGAAGAATGACAATGCAGTTATGATTTATCAGGCTTTTCGAGAGTTTGCCCAGTTCTTGGTTCCTCGCTTATGGAATAAAAAACGTTGTTGCACTTTTCATTTTCTTTTATTCCAGATTTTACCGCAACATTTACTGGTCGCGACTCCATGGAACTGTTTGCTGACGGGATAAGCCTAGGAAAAGACAACCAGTGGTGGAGGACGGCCACAGATTTCGTCATACCAGGCAATACCAAAGTTGTTGCTGTGGCAGCGACGAACTCCCGTTTTCCTCCAGGAATACTCGGTTCCTTCAGCAATGGACTGATAACCAACTCAAGCTGGAAATGCAGCGAACACGTTAATCTTGGATGGAATTCGCAGGATTTTGACGACAGCAGTTGGTCAGCGGCCTTTGAAATTAAAAGACACGGCGATGGGCCTGGGGGATATATAGCTGGTATCGACCCATCTGCGAAGTGGATATGGACAATTAATCAGCGATATCGTAGCTGTTATTGCAGACTAAATCTGCAGTAAATCGCTCATTAATAATTACATGACAAGGGTATAGACAGTGGCTTTTATAAATAGTTAATTCACCGCCACTGTCATATAGTTGAAATTTTATCCCCAGCAGCGCGCACTCTCATTGATTACCTCAAGGTCACATGACATCTAACAAAAAAGATTTTGAGAAGGTATAACTTGCAAAATCTATCATGTTAGATAACAACAAACAACAACAACAACATGTAATCTCTATTTTTAAATATTATAGCATTTCGAGTTAATCTAACATGTATAGTATGTTTCAGATGAGATAACTATTGCTAGTCGTTTGAATGGGACTGGAGGCTCAATGATCTGTTAGGTTTTCCAGCAGTGCCGATCGAAGTGAATTTTGACCGATCATTGCTAATGTCACATATATTGGAGCAACTAATTAATGACTTAAAGAACACGTCCTTTTTCTCTCTCAGAAACCTAGGCATAATTCGAGAGGTAATCCCGGGGTTTTCTCAAGCTAGCAGTCGAAAGTAATACCTTTTGGTCTGCATACTACGTAACCGATTAGTTGATTTCGCTCGTTTGCTCTCGAATGTAAATGCTCTTGGCAAGCAAACCTAACTGTTTTTCTCTTCGCGGACAGTTATAAGGGAAAGAATTCATTATATTGTGCGCAAAATGAATTCATTTTAATATCTTTTCTTTCAATCTATTAAAAGGCTTTTGTAATTTTGAGAGAATTCTTAAATATTGCTCGCTCATAGTATAAATCCTTAACTGCACTTGCATTCATACGATTGCCTATACCAATATCAATTTGTTTTAATGTAAAAGTCGGAAACTAGTCATAATGAGAGAACAAACTTCGATTCACCGGAGATAAAGTTCATGGTGGGAGAGGGGGGAGTTAATCTGAATAGTGAATAGATGATGGTCGGTGAAGAATCTGTTATTTTATCTCACCTGGCTCAAACGGATGATGGATGATTGATGAGCAAGACTCACTTAAACATATACATTTACTAACTGAAAGTTTTTAAAGGTGGCTGTGATATAAAATGATACCAAAAAGTCAACACTTACTCCAACAATTGGAGAAACCTATTTGGTATCATATTGGCCCATCTGAAGAAGAAAAATGAAATGTATAAGTAATGGGATGTAAGATAAACAATAGAATTCAAAAATCTTACCCTCACAGGAAATCTATACTATACACAGTAAGACGTCCTATCATATATAAACTTCTAGACAAACAGTATTTTTAAAGAGTCCTTTATTTCCGTCTTAAACAAATAGTGCATGGAACTCTAATTACCAGTCTCTTTGTAACCAAACCGTCATTTCCATACTTAAATGAACTGCCAGTCACTAACCAAGAATGATGTTATATCCTCCATCCCCAAATGAAATGGAGTTTACACTGTGACACAAGAACTAAAATACAAAAACGCATCACGTGATGCACTTAAAAGTTGTATACTTCCGGTGGTAGCCCTTCCTCTCCGAGGCAACAAAACGCACTGACTGCTTAGGGCAAAAACAGCGACAAAAAGTTACTAAGACGGAGGAAAATTAATACAAAGCGGTGGAAGGATTTGCAGAAAATCTAACTTCATGAATTGTGAGAAAAACATTGTGTGCACACACAAACAAAACGTTACACTCAAAGATAGAGAAAAAGATAAATGGTCTTTATTAAAAATAGAATCCAAAACATCCGTCAGAATTTATCATAACTGAAAGTGCAATAAAAAGGTGTAAATGCATGCAATGCGATAAATCCTAAGTAGGAGCAGAGAAATGACTTAAAATGAAGAGGATTATTAAATAAAGTCAAAACTGCAGCTGTTTCGAAAAAAGTATTGTAAAACTCTGTCCCTAATAAGCAGGAGGAAGGAAGTTATGGCCTTTCTCACAAGGCTGCCGTTTGTGATCAGGAAGTGTCCGGCCATGTAATGGCCCTGTAGGGTCTCTCGTTATCTCGATGCAGCATTCGAGAGTTCACGGTATTACGTTTAAAATTAAGGTTTAGGGGCAAAATAAAACATGAGTTGTTTCTCGCAATTAATGCCTCGGGAAAACGTTCACTCGTAGATTTTTCGACGGGCCATGCAGTCATCACTGAAATGGTTATTGCTGGCTCTTTGGAACGGGGATAGAACTGTCGCATAACAAGATCTTAATCCACAGAAAACGATCGAAAACCAAATAAAATAAAAAACAGCAAAAAAACAAAACAAATTAAAACAAAACAAAAAACAAAAACAGATGCCTCACATAGAAAAAAAAAAATACTGATGCAGCTGGCAGTCCCCATTCGCATAAATTACATACACGATAAGAAAACCTGCATTGCAGCATCACAAATTCATAATTAGGTGTTTCGAGTGGCACAGTAAGGTTTAAGATGTCCTGGCACAAGCTGTGCTTAAACCGCGAACTTAGAAGCTTAAGGGTTGAAATGGACAGAACTTTTTTTGTCCAAAACAGTTCTGTTTTTTCAGTTGTCGTGGCTCGGCTGAACAGTCGTACGGAATCAGAAGAAAACGGCGGGCAAAGTATTTTCGATGAATCATTTGATTCAAACGATGAATGATTTTTTTGTTCAAAACAGTTCTGTTTTTTTCAGTTGTCGTGGCTCGGCTGAACAGTCGTACGGAATCAGAAAAAAACGGCGGGCAAAGTATTTTCGATGAATCATTTGCAGAAAGCGCATGACATTGTCAACAAAAGGAACCTCAGTAGATCATATTATTCGTTAAATTCTCTTTATTCTGTTTTTTTTTTAAAGCTTGATGATTTGCATAATTACAGTTGTCATCACATTTTAAGACAGGCGAGCTTAATAACGGCATCTCGACCAATCAATGACAAGCAAAATTCACTAAGATTTGTCTGATTAATTCGTTAGCTGCAAGAAAATTAAAGATAGCGAGTTCAGAAAATCTATTACCTCGAGGATTAAGAGGTGGGCCCGTTAATAGATAATTTTCTTAATTCTCTGACATCCATCCTCAAATTTACAATTTAAAAGACATTTTCAATGCCGTAAGAGTGACCATGCTTCCCCAGCGTTTCTGGTTAACTGGAATATTCTTTGTGTGTTACTACATTCCTGGCTTAAACGCGGGTCTTCCTATGCACAACAGCTTACTTAATGGTCATGTGTTCAAGACCTTTGTCGGTATTGACTGGCTTTCATGTGCTCAAGAGTGCGACAAAGAAGACAAGTGCTTCTCTTATAACTTTTATTCTGCTGGTGAAACATGCGAGTTAAACAACTCTGGCTTGAAAGACCCGTGCAATAATGCTGATAACAGACTTATCAGGAACTCCGGATGGATTTACCACGAAATAGACGCATTACAGGTGAATATACAACCCTTCATACAATTTTGACGATTTATTGACCTGACGAAAAATAATTTTGACTTTGTTCAGAGGTATTTTCCTATCCTTTCTGTTTCTCTTTCGCAAAATAATTAGATGAAAAATATGTTCTCGTAGCTAAGTATACATAATTTTTAAGTTTGGAGTTATCTACTTAAAAGGAAACGTGGCGTCAAAATTTCCCTACATTAGTGTTTACCAGATGGTTTGTTGTTTGTTCAAGTTTCGTCTCTTTCCACATTCATTTGACAGTGTAAAAGAAAATAATTCAGTGTTTTCGTTGTTGAATTTAGCACCTCAAAAACCTAAAAGAGGGAAATTATTGTTATCGCCTAATTATTAATTTTTTTAGGAGATTTCTGCTCTGCTGATGCCCACAAAAACAGTACGTGTTCAAAATTTTGTTTTATATTTTTTAAAAAAATCAATTCAGAATTCAAATGTAGATTAACAGGCTTTATTCATTTTAGTCAGGGAATGATCTGGCATTATCATTCCTAATTACAAAATTTCCCGAATTATAATTTATGCTGGGAAGTCGATTTTAATCGCAGTCACACTTTGAAGTCGACAATGAGCGAGTGTAGTTGTATCTTCATGACATTTTGTCACGATTGTGCTGCCGAGCGACTAAGGAGGTAGATATGTATAGAGAGAGAGAGCCAATATGAACAACGGGTTCGCAAGGAGTACATGTGCCGACATAGCCTATTGATTAGTGCGGTATATTTTTCTTTTGAAATCATTTTTTTGAATTATTAACGATTTCAACAGAAGAAATATTTCCTCGAGGTAGGTATGGACATTTCTTACTCCAATCTAAAGCTGAACTCCAAGTATCTTACACCTACATTGTCTTGAATTTAATATTTATGTAAACGCGAGATTTGGAAGATTTGGCAAGTTGTACATTGGAAGGTTATCTTTTGACTCATTTTCTTGGAGTGATGGTTCATGGTTATGACTTTTGCCAAAGTTTCCATATATGCGCGTATCATAGTTATTTCTCAACAGCTGTGGTACAGTATTTTAAACTATTACTGTCTGCGCTTTTTAATTTTCTTTATTTCCCTTGGTTTCGTTTTCTTAAGCAGCGAAGCTTTGTTTCCAAATTTAGCACAAATTGCGCATTTCACAAAGTAAATAGCCCTTTTCACGGTTAGCTTTCCACATTTGCATTACAATAAAATGTAGCATGTATGCGAGGCAATTTCGGGCTAAAACTACAAAATAGCCCGAAATTGCCTCGCATACATGCTAGATTTTATTGTAATGCAAATGTGGAAAGCTAACCGTGAAAAGGGCTATTGTCAAATTTGCTGGTTCCCGGCTTCTAATGGCAACTCAGCATTTTAACAAACCAAATTGATTGACATCCGTACTGGCACCCGACAAACTGCTTACTTGTTAACTGACACGGAACACATGTAAATAACTAGCGTGCTGAACAGGCGTATTTTTTTGCGTATTTTAGGTGAACAGAGGCCTGAAAGCGACACAAGCGACGCGACAGTGCGAACCGCGAGTCGCGCGCGAGAAGATGAGCGCGACAAAAAATAACGTCTATAGGCATACCATTATTCAAGCTGTTCCGGTGTTCTAAAATGAACCCGGCTACTCCATTGGTCACTTAACATCATGTGATCCTGGAATATTTTTCAAATACAACATGACAGTTGCATCGTCTCGTTCTCTGGATGAAGCTACTCGTTAACTTTCGAACGTGCCTGCTTTCTCCCTCCCATTTAACCCATTGACACCCGCATAAAATTGTCTGAGACCCACCCCTAATTCCCTGTCGCTTTTTGGAATATTTCAGAGCTAGAGGAAGCACAAAAGTAAACCATATGCACAGTAAGTACAGACAGGTTTCAAGGTTTCAAGAAATCTTTTATTTAGAGTTGAATAATTGAAGGGCCAAAATATCAAAAAATATCAACCAAAAAAACTCAACTTGATGTATAAAATGGATAAAAAACAAGCTAGAAATTGTATTCTTTTTCTTTGCACCGATACAAAAGCCAAGAAAATGAGGCCGAATAAAACAGAATTTCAAGTCTTTTACCGGCTATAACAAATAACCTTTGAGAAAACATCGGAACATAAAAGCAAAAGGCACAAATAAAAACCAATTTAAAAACGAATAATAATAATAATTTCTTCGCAGTGTAGCGAATGAAGGATGAAAGCTGCAAGTCCAAAAGACCACAAAAACAAACCAATTATTTTGAGATAAATCATATGTCAACTGTGTTAAATTAGTGCCCACTTAGTTCTTTTCTCAGGAGTTCTGTTGTAGCTAAATAACAGTTAAAAAGTATATCTGAATGAAGCGGATAAACTACACAAAGAACCGCGGAGGTCGCCGTAAATCAATTATGCAGAAATCCAGCGTTCAAAAATGCTGTTCAGTTTAAACCTAAAATACCGAAATAAAGGCAACCAATGGAAAGAAACGTGACCAGGAGTTCAACACCAATAAAAGTCAAAAATTGTTTAAAATTTCACAGACGTGCTTCGCTGAATGACAGCATGTTTAAATTAATTCTTCAAATTAGTTCTTCAAAGAGTAAACTTGAGTTTTTACCGACGAATTTTGCGGTCATGTTATCAGCGGTGGCTTTACCAATTGTTCCAAAAATTGAATTCAACTTCGAAGTAATACTGTGCATGACCACGCTTGCTTTCTAAAGTCCAGGAAGCTGCTTTAAATCTGTGATCTGTTATCAAAACTCGACTTTAAAGCCCATCGATCGTCATTTTTCCCAACCGGAAGTAGTTTCTCCGTTTTAAGAACGAAAAGTTTGCATTTGGCTCACAGTACGCCATGATTACCACGGTTTTTAACGCTGCGATTGGTTGGTCAGTTGGGGTGTGTCTTTTGGCGGACAAGTTGAACAATGATATGCGTACAGGCGTTATTCTTTTCGTGCTGCTCGTTCGCAACTCGCGCTTTTGCGCTCGCCTTGCTTTCGCCTCTGTTCGCCTAAAATGCGCAAAAAATTAACCCTGTTCTGCAGACTAGTAAATAACTTAGACAGTAGTAGAACGTTTCATCACTTATTGAGCTATAATTCAGGACAAAAGTAGTTGAGGGTCTTGAAGAATATTACGCTTTTCGATAGTTAACTTCTTAATTTATTTCATCCACATCTATCGTTAATTCTTTGATATACCTCCAGACTCCCAATTCGATGTTGTGTAGGTGCTGTAGTCTCTGCAGTCTTAAAAATTGAAACTGTATCAACATTGTTGGAGGGAAGGAGAAAAATGTTTCCAAGATGCTCGAAAATCAAATTTTACTGTGAAGTGTCTCAACAATTTTATCACGGCTCATTGTAGGTTTTATTTGACTTTCAGTATATGACTCGGAAGCAGAACAATGAATTTCGAGAAACACCTACTGAAAGTGAGTGATGCATTTTGAAGTATTTACTTAAAGCAAAGAAAACGGGGGAAGGGGAAGGTGGATTGTTAATAAAAAAGAAATGTGGGTTTAATGTTTGTGGTTTTGCTCGAGATGTCTTTTTTCAATTTCGTTGGTTTGCCATTATCAAGGTGCTGCTCTGCAAGTTTGGTTTCAACTGTAATAATATTTAAAGTTATCATAGGCATTATTGACAGAATCTTCTTGTAGTTTGACTAGCTCTTACTTAAAGTGTATCATCTATTGGAGGACAGACGCATAGATTATATTAAATCATTAGTATCCTTTTCGTTTCTTAACCATAAAAAACAAATAGATTGTATATTGGTGTGTGTCTGTTCGATAGTAGTATGAATCCATGAGGGTTTTATCACGAATGCCGCTTTCTGATTGGCTACGCTGTCAACTATCTATTTGCTGTGAGAGTAGCGTAGCAGTGTGCTCTTAATAACAAAATGACGACCGATTCTTGGCTTTTTCAAAGTATCTGCGAAGAGAATTTAGATAAAGTTTAAAACGACCAGCACTTTAAAACAATTAAATTATTCGCTCTCGATTTCTACGTGTGATAGCTCTCTCCGGCTGCGCTCTTGTCAACCATCACGCGATAGAAATCTGGAGCTCATAATCTAATTGCTTAACAGACTACCGTAAGAAGACGTCAAAATACGGTAAGAACATCAGTAATACACTCGGCTATCTTCTTGCGTGCCACAGTGTTGTTCTTACCATATTTTAAAGTCGTCTGTGTTGTATTGCTGATCAGACTCACGGCAATTTGGAAACTTATTGTTAACTAGGGAGGGACGAAGGAGAGAGGTTGGTTGGAGAGATATGGTGGCGCTGATGGGGCAGAATATATAGTTAAGTGGGCAATGTGTATTGGAGTTGGGATCTGAAAATAGTGTGGTGTTCATGGTGATGATTTGAAAGAACCTTGTTTTAGGAATTAATAAAATGCACTTAATACTTCTAAAACTACACAATGCGATCTCTCTAACACCTGCTACGGGCGAATTTGTGTTTTTTTTGGAGCGCGAGGGAGGGGGAGGGGGAGGGGGAGGGGAAAGGGAACTGCAATAAATACACGTAAGAAACCGGTGATGGACCGGGATTCAATCCAGGCGCTGGAGAACTTAATCTAGTTACTTTATATTACGGAAACTTGTGCTATAAAGCGCCAGCAGTTATGGGTGATTGTATGGCAAGTAATTCAGTAACAAAAAAAAAAGCAATAACTTAATTTCATTTATTTGCGTAACAGATATTACTGCAGTGTTTACTTGTGATAATGAGATGGAAATGTTCGCTGATGGTGTGAGTCTTGGGAAAGACGATAACTGGAGATCATCAACGGAATATATCATACCAGGAAATACCCGAGTTATTTCCGTGTTGGGAATAGACAAGGGTGGTCAGTTTGGAATACTTGGTTCTTTTAGCAATGGAATGGTAACCAATGCAAGCTGGAAATGTGAAGATGACGAGTATCCCGGATGGAATTCCCAGGATTTTGATGACAGCGGCTGGCCAGCGGCAGTAGAGCTTGCAACACACGGTGATCGGCCCTGGCACAAGATAACTGGTATAGCCGCGACTGCGAAGTGGATATGGACAGCTGGCAATCCTGACGAAGTATATTGTAGATTAAGGTTGCCGTGAGAAAATTTAGCAACAGCTTCAAGGTAAACTCGCTCTAAGAGGACAGACTCAGGCCGCTATTTGGTAATGAGCTTACATTACCAATGTTTTAGTGAGTTCTGATTGGTCGTGCGAGTCGTGTTGTGGCTTAGCATTATCACGTCTGTATCGTAGAGATTGCATCTTTTGTTGGCTCCATTTTATCATGAAAACTGTTTTTGGCATAGACTTGTGTAAATATTGGTAAAAACATTTACTGGGGTTGGCGTGAAATTCATCGAAACTTGGCTACATAAATGCCGCTCTATGCTTTATTTAACTACAATGTAATTACCGAGCGAAGATTCCACCCTCGATCTGTTAAAACTCGTCAATTCGGTTTTCGCAAAAACCACTCTACTGCTCTTGCATGTATTCACCTCATTAACAAAATTGCATCTGCAATTGATCGACATGAGACCACTGCAGGGGTTTTTCTAGATCTCTCTAAGGCATTTGATACCATTGACCATCAAATCCTTTTTGGCAAGTTGGAACATTATGGAATTCGTGGCTTGGCTTTGGAGTGGATTAAAAGTTATTTTTCTTGTCGCCAACAATTTGTTCAATTTAATTCTACATGTTCCTCTAAGCAGACTATTAAATGTGGTGTCCCCCAAGGTTCCATTTTAGGTCCGCTATTTTTCATATTATATATCAACGATCTTCCTCATGCTTCCCAGTTAACTCAGCCTTTACTTTTTGCAGATGACACCAGTATTTTTTATTCCCATTCAGACCCAAAAAGGGTACAATCTGTATTAAATGATGAGCTACGCAATTATGATATGTGGCTGAAATGTAACAAGCTCTCAGTTAATATCAAAAAGACTAATTATGTTATCTTCAAACCAAGACAGAGAATAGCTAATCATGATTTTAACGTTTTCTTTGGACTTCATTTACTAAAACAAACAAATGTAACCAAATTTCTGGGTGTCTATCTTGATGAGCATCTTACTTGGAAGCATCACATAAGTTTTTTATCAAAGCAAATCGCAAAATCCGTTGGTATTATATTTAGATCTCGATTCCACCTTTCCTCAAGAACTAAGCTAGCCTTGTACTACTCACTGATTTACCCTTATATCACTTATTGCAATTCTACTTGGTCCTCTACATATGTTTCCACTTTAAATAGAATATTTTACTTGCAAAAGCGTGCTGTGCGAGCGATAACAAATTCAGATTACCGAGCGCATTCTGCTCCTCTATTTGCAAAACTAGGCATCATGGATATTTTTCAAATAAATTCATTTCAAATTTCTAAGTTCATGTTTTATTATCATAATCAGTTATTGCCTTCAATGTTTTTGAATTTATTTGAAACAAGCCGCCAAGTGCATAATTACGGTACTAGAATAGCGAACAATTACCGGCCACATTTTTGTCGCACTAACATCAAACAGTTTACAATTCTTTATCAAGGTCCAAAAATCTGGAACTCTCTTCCTGGATCAATTATTAATTCATCTAGCTATTTGAACTTTAAGAAAAATATGTTAGGGTTTCTTTTTAAAAAAAAAACTGAGTTAGTTATGCCGCACAAGCATTGCGTAAGATTATTTAGATTAATGATAGGCATATGAGGGGGCCCCTCTTATAAGCCTGGTGGTTTCTTGGGGTCTCCTCGCCACAGTTATTGCTATAGTAAAATTCATTCCTCTTTACTTACATTTAAACGACTTTTTTTACTGTTACTCTAATTTGTAATATGTATATAACTGTGTGGCAAATAAACATTCATTCATTCATTCATTCATTCATTCAAACTCACTCTCTTTTCGCGCATAAACTTTCTAATAGAAGCAGACGATACCAGTTAAAAGGGAATAGTTTAATACCCTACATTATCCATGTTTAGTTGTATCGCTAATAAATTACATTGGACGTTTATCTCATTCTGTAAACTGCGACTATAAGAAAACTTTGGAATTAAATTATGTGGCCATTTCAAGTACAAAAAAATATCGGTCGGTTTTTGTCCAAACGTTTTAAAAGTAACACTGCCGGAATTAAAAAAAAGTAAAATTTATTGAAATGTTCAACATAGAGCTTTGATTACTATAGAGACTGCGTTTACACGAAAAAAAAAAAAAAAAACTAAATATAGCTTTGGTCTGCTTTCACAGTTTGTTGTAACAAGTTTGCTGGAAACTGTAGCAACAGCACAATATTGCTTCTCTTTGTACTAAGCTGTCTTAAAGAGTACGTTGTGAAATTTTGTGATAACTTGTTTAAAAAGAATCGTAGATGCAGCTGACCTGCTGTTCAGGGACAAGCAAGTACTGTTACACAGAACGTCTTTGTGTTCCGTTGTATCAGCTGTCAAATCAATCAGGAGAAGAACAAAAAGCTGTGAGTAAACATCAGGAACGTAATATGATAAGAATTACAGATAAACACTAAGGCTTAAATTTCATTTTATAACATAAATGCGCGCCCTCCCATATCTGATCGGTAAAAGACCCATGTTTTCTCAGAGTATATTGATAGAAAAAGCGTGGTTTACTGTTTTGCATTGCGCGTATAAAATCTATATCATAAAGCAAATGACATTTGAGAACACTAGAGAAATGTAAAAAACACTCCTCTACGTGTTTTCTTCATTTCCCTCGTGTTCTCAAATGCCTTCGTGTGTTATCACAGTGTGATACACGGCTTAGGCCTCTTTATTTGTTAAATACAAGCGCCCTCCATTCATATAAATATCCAACTTAACTGTGCTTATATATATTTCAAGCAAGCCCAGATACAGTGCCAACTATGCCACTTAGGCGTGATGTTATATGATTCGTGGACAAAATAAAAAAAAATTCGACCCGGTCTCGACCAATTAAATTTGAGTATACGCTAGATACCACCTTCCCGCTCTTATATAAAAGTATTAAAAACAGTTATTTAATTAAACTTCATACTTTGTCAGAGGATAGAGGTTAAGCTAGTTCTCGCTTTCATTCTGTATCAACTGATGATAAACATCGTCGTTTTCGTAGTCGAAGGACATTCTCGATCCTGGCGTTCAGCATGTTTTTCTAACACAAGAAAATAAACGACTACCGGACCACGTTGTTGAGCGTTTTAAGTCTCCCAGTTTAATTTTGTGTTGTCGGCATGTTTACAAAAAGCTTGGTGTACTTCTGCAAACTTCGTGATGTCTTCAAAGAACGGCAAAAGAACTTGTGAACTGAACCAAATACGAGAGTTCTTTTCTTCGACGCCAAACAGCAAACTCTCATGCAATCATAAAGGTGTTGATTTTCACAATGATTCCAGAGTGTAATTTAAATTTTTCGTGTGTCCCATAGGGGTTAAAATACCACGAACGTGGATGTTTGGTAAGGTGGGCCAATACAGGGTGAGTGTTTCAGCAGAGTCATTCCCGCGTTGTCGGAAGCAGGAAACAGCACCTGCCTTCCTCCAGTAATACGGCCAGCTTTTAAATCCCGGTGCCGGTGTCAGAAGTGGGTAGAGCTTGCTGTTAGTTATATTTTTTGCTCTAGGATTTATCTCGGGTTCTGTGGTTTTCCTGTACAAAGCCAACACTACAAATTTTACAACAAGTTCCTCGGAACTCCTCAGTGTTTCGTAATAAAGAAATTATCGCTTTTTGTTTAAATATTTTATTTTGTTAACTTTTGGAAGATTACTGTAGTTGGCTTAGCTGCATGATATAATCTGCAATCTCCGATGAAGATAATGTTTACTTGCAGGACGACGTGCCCTTCAACAGTGTAACTCCTGAACCACCAAGACCAAGAAAAAGTGAGTGGCTAATGACAGTAACATTTGCAGTTTAAACCATAATACAGTCAAACCTGTCTGAGGGTGCTAATGGGGGTACCTAGTTATCCGTTAACTACTAATTTTTTCGGATAATTGTCAGTTAACTACTAATTTTAGTTAATTAACTATTAACTTTCATTTTATAGCGAAAAACATTGTATCTAAACCTGAATTTTCTTTACTTCAGTACGCAAATCAGTTTTGGGGGTCGGACTTATGCTAAAACCAAGGTATAAATCATATGAATTTACATTACTTTTACCCCTAGATATTGAAGGAAATAATGTAATTATCTAACCGAGGGAAAGTGATAGCTATCAACTCATTTCCGTTGTAAGTGCAGTTGAAATATGGCCATCAAGTAATGCTGACCTCATAAATTCAGAGGTACAAATTCACGTACTGCTCCTCCCGACCTGGTCATGCATGTCTTGCTCACTACTTCAAACTCAACCTCATCGTCTCTTTCCGTCTCTGAATCGTTCTCGTACTCATTTCGTTGCTGTATGGCCTGTATCTGCACTTCAGAGACATCAAGGTCGTTTACGAAAGTTAAACTGACTGCTTGCAGCTCATCGATGCCAGGGGAATGATCTGACCGCTCAATGGTTTCAGTGACAGGACTAGGCGTTGATGAGTCATCAGGAGTTGTTGGCTCCGTATTAAACTCCAAATAGGAATGTTCTGTTTGCTTGGGCTGAGAGTAGACAGCTGGTGGTAAGATCCAGCTTTATCTTTAGTTGTTTCGCTTCTTACAGTTCGTTGTCGATCAGGTCGAAAGTTCTCCATCTAGTCCTTCATCACGACTTCATCTTCTTTTGCCATTGTTTGCACCGCTGGAAGCCGGCCATGGTTGAGACTGCTGACAAAGGCATGAAAGTATCAGGATGGGATAATAGGATTTGTTATGAGTGAAATACTTTGCAGCCCACGTCGTAATTCTTTTGAGAAAATCCTTCACTATTGTTCCGAAGTCTTGGCGTAGTTTAAAGTACTCAAAGTGTGAAACGACGTGTAGGTTTTCCACATGCGTTGTCAAAAGTGCCAAAAGCTCATCTTGGTCAATGAACAAAGGATTTATAGAATTGATATTTTGAATCAGTCTGTTCACTTCTTTACGTAACATGGTGAGAGAATCATGGGTTTTCTTGGAAACTGTACCTTCTGGACCATTTGTACATGTTTCTCTTGACAAATTGAAGCGCCCCTTCACACTAGCCACTATTCTTTGCACTTCACTACAGACTTTGTCGACGTTCTCTTTCGCTTCCCTCAATGTTACCTTTTTCGCAGGCGCACCTTTTTCGTGTCTTCCAAAAGTGTCATAAAGACATCCACGGTTTTTAGGAAATGTAACTGTTTTTGAAAGGCCGGTTACGAGCTTAATAGTTCCCACTGCCACATCATTTACAAAAAGTGTTTTCTCGTTAGTGCAAATTCCATGTACTTCAGCTGGACTAAAGATGCTGATTTCCCTGAATCATCAGAATTTTCTTCTTGGCCAGATCCAATATGATAACAGTCACTGCATTTTTCTCTGGTACGATGTAACTGGGTCACGCAGCGGATCGAACAGTTTATTCGCCTAATTCAGAAATATGTCACTGGGTGACGCAGCGGGACAGGTAAATGTCACGAAATAGCTTCGCTGCCAGGAAAAAAACTTTGTTCCTTTTATTCACAACAACAATCGTATTCAGTATAATAATAGAATGTCACTTAACTGTTAACTTTTCATTTATCAGTTAACTACTAATTTTTGGGCCAAGTATCAGTTAACTACTATTTTTGAGGCCAATTATCAGTTAACTATAAACCCCATTAGCACCCTCCTGTCCACGACGGTCACCTTGGAGGCAAATGAAAGTGGCCGTTATAAAGGGGTGGCTGTTATGGTGATGCAGGGGTGTGATATGATACCTGTCTTACAGTGGCATAGAAATTCCTAACACAATCAAAAATTACATATATTAATAAAACAGAGAGAGAGAGAGAGAGAGAGAGAGAGAGAGACCAGCTATGTGCGATACAGATCAAGTTTCGTAACCTTTTACAATATAACATGGGTTTTGGTGAACCTCATTTGCAACTGGCGGTTGTGGGGAGAGGTTACGTCGTGGAGAGATTTTGGGACGCGTTTTAGTGGCCGTTTGCGGTTAGAGAGGTTAAAATAATGAGCGAGTTTATGGACACTCCGCTGGAAGAAAAAAGAGTGACCATTGTAGAGGCTGGGACCTGCTCAACAGTCTGCTCAGGGAGGCGTCCAGTAGACCCTTCTCTGTAGATGCTAATGTAGGGAGTGTTTTCAAATGCAAATAACATTAATCTCTTTTTAATGATGTTCTCTGCATGAGCCTTCATTGCATGAGCCTTCCAATCCAATACGGAACATGCAAAAGTGGCCTAGGGAACCTCTCTTTTTTTTTTCCTACTTTGCTATCTTAACAGTTAGATGGAGGGTAGAAAAAAGAAGAATGGCAATGCAATTATGATTTATCAGGCTTTTAGAGAGTTTGGTACATATGAATGTTGTGCCGCGTAGCACTGGGAACACAAATGGTGAAACAGAGAATTAACTCTGAAGTGTAAATTGAAGTGCTACTTAAACCCATGAATAACCCACTGGGCGTTAGCCCTAATAAAGGGAAACAGGGAACCACACGAGGCAAAGAAAAAATCTTTTGTCCTCGGTGGGAATCGAACCCACGACCTCCGGATTAGATCTACCGTTACTCTGCCGACTGAGCTACGAGGTCGCACAGAGAAAGTCGGGGACGATTTTTAGATGGTGAATCGCGGCGAAGAGAAAGTAAGGGTACATATGAATGTTGTGCCGCGTAGCACTGGGAACACAAATGGTGAAACAGAGAATTAACTCTGAAGTGTAAATTGAAGTGCTACTTAAACCCATGAATAACCCACTGGGCGTTAGCCCTAATAAAGGGAAACAGGGAACCACACGAGGCAAAGAAAAAATCTTTTGACCTCGGTGGGAATCAAACCTCGTAGCTCAGTCGGCAGAGTAACGGTAGATCTAATCCGGAGGTCGTGGGTTCGATTCCCACCGAGGACAAAAGATTTTTTCTTTGCCTCGTGTGGTTCCCTGTTTCCCTTTATTAGGGCTAACGCCCAGTGGGTTATTCATGGGTTTAAGTAGCACTTCAATTTACACTTCAGAGTTAATTCTCTGTTTCACCATTTTAGAGAGTTTGCCTAGTTCTTGGTTCCTCGCTTATGGAATTACAAACGTTGTTGCACTTTTCATTTTTTCTATTCCAGATTTCACCGCAACATTTACTTGTCGCGACTCCATGGAACTGTTTGCTGACGGGATAAGCCTAGGAAAAGACAACGAGTGGTGGAGGACGGCCACAGATTTCGTCATACCAGGGAACTCCGAAGTTATTGCTGTGGCAGCGACGAACTCCCGTTTTCCTCAAGGAATACTCGGTTCCTTCAGCAATGGACTGGTAACCAACTCAAACTGGAAATGCAGCGAACACGTTAATCTTGAATGGAATTCACTGGATTTTGAAGACAGCAGTTAGTCAGCGCCCTTGGAAATTAAAAGACACGGCGATGGGCCTTTGAGGATATATAGCTGGTATCGACCCATCTGCGAAGTGGATATGGACAATTAATCCGCGATTTCGTAGCTGTTATTGCAGACTAAACCTGCAGTAAATCGCTCATTAATAATTACAGGACAAGGGTATAGACAGTGGCTTTTATAAATATTTAATTGACCGCCACTGCAATATAGTTGAAATTTTATCCCCAACAGCGCGCACTCTCATTGGTTACCTCATGATCAAAAGACATCTAACAAAAAATTTTTTGAGAAGGTATAACTTGCAAAATCTATTATGTTAGATAACAACAAACAACAACAACAACATGTAATCTCTATTTTTAAATATTATAGCATTTTGAGTTAATCTAACATGTATAGTATGTTTCAGATGAGATAACTATTGCTATCTCGTTTGAATGGGACTGGAGGCTCAATGATCTGTTAGGTTTTCCACCAGTGCCGATCGTAGTGAATTTTGACCGATCATTGCTAATGTCACATATATTGATGCAACTAATTAATGACTTAAAGAACACGTCCTTCTTTTCTGTCAGAAACCTAGGCATGATCCGCGAGGTAATCCCGAGGTTTTCTCAAGCTAGCGATCGAAAGTAATACCTTTTGTTCTGCATACTACCTGACAGATCAGTTGATTTCGCTCGTTTGCTCTCGAATGTAAATGCTCTTTAGAGACATGCGGACAGACAAAAACTCTCCCGCAGAAAATACACGGCCAAACAACGTTAGAAATGAGCAGCATTTTGGATCTAAAAAGACCTACAGAATAAAATAAACAATAGAATTTAAAAATCTCACCTAGCCCACAGTATCTATTATGTATACTATACACAGTAAAACGTCCTACCTCATTATGTCATGAGTATGTTTATAACAGTATCTTTAAAGAGTCTTTTATTTCCTTCAAACGTCAGTAGCCGGAATATATTCTTTGACAAATAGCGCATGGAACTTTATAATTAGGTGTTTCGCATAGCACAGTGAGGTTCAAGGTGTCTTAGCACGAGCTGTGCTTAAACTGCGAACTTAGATTGAAGTTTTAGTGATATTAGGACGAGAATCGTATCTTTCCTATTGAAGCCATATTAAAGCATAAACAAGTAGTCTTTGTGAGAAGAAAAATACCGTTTACTATTTTCAAATATCTCTTTTCGTTCCAGAGACCTAGCCTCCCACGCAGACGGTCTTAGATTTGTCACGTCTAAGAACGTCTGCGTGGGAGGCTAGAGATCTTCAAGTTTTCAAAATATGCAAATTAGCCAACTGATAACGGGTTCCATACTGGGTTCCAGATCTCCCCAATATCAGAGGCATTTCTGGCCACGGCCTCAGCGTTCCATTTTCATCTTTGCAAATGGTGCCTCGTATGCATGATCCAGCAGGCATATAAATATGTCAGCTCGAGTTTCTGGCCCAGTTAAGTGTTTTTCGAGCTGAAAATCAGTAACATATTGAAATCAAGTCGGTGGGGACTGGAAAAGAGTAAATTACCATGGGAACAGAACTTTTATAGCCGCGAATGTGTTTCCTGTAGCGCTATTAGCCTGCCAAGTTTCAATGGTCTGCGCTGCAAATTAGCCAAGATATCTCTATTTATATACTTGAGATAATATTGGATTGAGTGTACGACCCATTTCATTTGCACATTTTACACATTTTTCAAATATAAATATCTCCGGAAATAATGCGAGTACTGTTACAAACGGTAAACGGCGTTTTTATTCTTTCATGGAATTCTATGTGATACACCTAAAAATATCAAAGGGTAAAAATTTACTGATGTTCCTTTTGTTTGTCAGAACAATTCTGTTGTTTTAGTTGTTGTGGATCGGCTGAACAGTCGTACGGATCAGAAAACACTGCAGGCACACAGTAATCTTCAATGAATAAGTTGGAGACGGAATAGTGTATGACATTGTCACCAAAAGGACATAGTAAATTTTTTATTAATTTTTATTAAGTTTCTTCGTTCGTTTTTTTTAAAGCTTGGTGATTTGTATAATTACAGTTGTCATCACGTTTTTAAGACAGGACGAGCTCAATGACGTCTTCTCCACCAAATAAAAAAAAAAACGTCTGATGAATTCTTTTAGTTGCAAGAAAATTTTTTTTATTTGTGTTTACTTGTTCGCCACCTTCATATGGTACAATATAATTTTACATATAGTACGCTAAAAAAAATGGCAGGAAAGCCCAAGAAACCATGGGGCTTATGTATCGGGGGCTTTCCATACTAACTAACCACAGATGAGCTAAATATTCGAAAAACTGAGCGGCAAAGACAGAGTAATAATGATAAAACGAAAAAGAGGAGTGAGGGAAAGGAACAGTTACCTAAGGAGTAGTTCTTCAGATTTTTTTAAAGCAGACACACTTACTGAACTTAAAACGTCTGGACTAAGCGAGTTCAGAAAATCTATTACCTTGAGATTAAGTGGTGGACCGTTAAACAGATAATTTTCTTAACTCTCTGACATCTATCCTCAAATTTACACTTCAAAAAGACATTTTCAACGCCGTGAGACCATGCTTCCCCAGCGTTCTTGGTTAGCTTGAATATTATTCGTGTGTTACTGCATTCCTGGCTCGAACGCGGGTCTTACTATACACAACACCTTAGTTAATGGTCATGTGTTCAAGACCTATGTCGGTATTGACTGGCTTGCATGTGCTCAAGAGTGCGACAAAGAAGACATGTGCTTCTCTTACAACTTCTATTGTCCTGGTGAAACATGCGAGTTAAACAACTCTGGCTTAAAAGACCCGTGTAATAATGCTGATAACAGACTTAGCAGGAGAAATAGACGCATTACTAACAGGTGAATATACAACCCTTCATACAATTTTGACGATTTATTGACCTGACGAAAAATAATTTTGACTTTGTTCAGAGGTGTTTCCTCTCCTTTCTGTTTCTCTTTCGCAAAATAATTAGATAAAAAATATGTTCTCGTAGCTAAGTATATTTAATTTTTAAGTTTGGAGTTATCTACCTCAAAGAAATCGTGGCGTCAAAATTTTCCTACATTAGTGTTAGATGGTTTGCTGTTTGTTCAAGTTTCGTCTCTTCTCACATTCATTTGGCAGTGTAAAAGAAAATAATTCAGTGTTTTGAATTTAGCACCTCAAAAGCCTAAAAGAGAAAAATTATTGTTATTGCCTAATAATTAATTTTTAGGAGATTTCTGCTCTGCTGATGCCCAGAAAAACAGTACGAGTTCGAAACTTTTTTTTTTTTTTTTTTTTTTTTTTAAAATTAATTCAGAATTCAAATGTATATAAATACGCATTATTCATTTCAGTCCGGGAATGATCTGTTTTTTTCATTCCTAATTTAAAAAAATCCCGGATTATAATTTAACTATAACAACAATGACAATCGGATAATAGGGGGAAATATCAAGCAAAGAGCAAAATTTAGGGTTTACATCGGTGTAAAAACCTGCGAAATTTTTCTTTGTTTTGTAGCTACGGTCTATTATGTTGACTTCTTTGTATTTGTTTTACGTCACTGGTGAGTGAGAGTTTGACAAATAATTCAGACAACGCCGGAGTGCGGGTAGGATTGTAACTTATGACTAAAGAACTCCTCAAGGTTGGCATCTCGGCTCTGCATGGAGATGCCGAAACTGAGCGAAGACGGTGTTGAGCTGGCAGGGACGGAATTTTCCAGGAAACCCTCTAAAAAACTTCCTGAAAACTTAAGACGAAATCCGATAGAAGATGGAGCAATTTTAGGTTTTAGTGGACAAAAATCTGTACCAGAGTAATTTTAAATATTTTACAGTCATTTTTACATTTTTTTAAAGCTAAATACATAAATAATTGCCTGAAATAACTCCGAAAAATAATTTCCCACGGGAACGAGAGAAAATAAATTTCAAAGTTCAGTGATTTTGTGGAAACACAGGCAAAATTCCATCATCAGTTTCTTTTTACCAAAACTTTTAAGCGTTTCATACGAAGTTCAACATTCGTTTTCGACGTTTGGTGTTGCTAGAAATGAATTGTTTTGAGAAGATATTTAAAAGAGCCCTACAGAAGTTTGCAATACAATGTAAATAATCTTGGTACAAGATTTTTGTCCATTTGTTACTCCAACGTCTGGCGGATTCCGTCTTAAAACCATCATGGCCAAATATATCCTTTCGGATTATCTCAGAGGCTTTAGCTAGGATTATGGCATCCTCTGACAAATAACAAATCTCAGATGCTTTAGCTAGGATTGTGGCATCCTCTGACAAATCTCTTTGCAAAACGGCATGTTTGAGATAAAAGTGATATCTTCAGTCTAGTTTTATTTATTTCTTTGTTCACTCTTAATTTAATGTCTGTAGTCGACGAACATATAATAAAACGGAATATCAATTTGTCATCACAGAGTCTTTGACGTATTCAACGAGCTCGACAAAGGCTTGAGATTCTTTGATTTTCTCGTCTTCTTTATCGTAGGATTCTTGTCGTTTTCATTAGGTTCTCATTAGTAGGGAACGTAACGACTTCATGGAGGTGTTTTCCGCCCTCGCCTTCGTCTTCCCCACGTAATATACAGTGCTCTTTATTATGACAAATCGACCTACGAGTTTTTGATGGATGATGGACTTCCTCATTTTCTTGCTCTTGCTCTTGCTCTTAGCCTCTCTTTCTTTTGAGAGCCGATCTTTCTTTTGCTTTATTTAGTTTTGAAGTACTAAATTTAATATGGCATGACTTATGCTAAGAAGGTTCTTTGTCAGCCAACACATCTACACTTATGTCTGGTGGCAAACTGAGATTCGTAGGCAAAGCATCATCTAGCGCTAAAAACTCAGAAGTGTTTTCCAAGAACGAGCTATAAACAGACCTGATATCTAGGGTAGCCCCATGGGATCTTAAAGGCCATCTAAGTTCTTCATCTGTGGCTTTCTTACATATAATACAACGACTCCAACGAAACGACATTATCTGCCTGAAATCAGAGTGGTCCAAAGTCAAGCATCGAGATCATTTGATCAATATTTTTTGCTCAAAAAGACAAAGTAGCAACAAAAAACTTGTTCAAACTGAGCCAAAATGGTCAATGAAGATTACTTTGTATAAAACTTTTCAATATTTTTACTAAATTTGATCGAAACTTTGCTCAGCAATTGGACGTGAAAGAATGGGTACTAGTAAATTTTTAGTATTTCCTTAAAATGATTTTATCAAAATTGTAAGAGGCATTTGGCGACACAAATGGAATGTTTTGTGGGAAAAGACACTTACTACTAAGACAAAAACGTAGGCTGATTGAGAATCCAGGCTCCAGAGAGTATTGCTAAATGAGAGCACCACATTGAGGCTAACTTGTAATTTTTCGGGAACTTGAATCCTCTCTCTTTCGCTTTTAAGGAGTTTTTGCGAGAGGCACCCCTTCTAATATTGTTAGTACCCCTATAAGCTACGACTATGCCAACTTTGGTGATTTTGTCAGTTCTGTCATGATCAAATGCTTAGGAGACCTCACTATAATTCTTGTTGTGACTAAGGTGGATTTTCTTCCTTCAATAAGATACCATTCAGTCCATCGAAATTGTACCTCCAAATGACTGGGGCCCTCATCGGCGCCTCCATCAACTCTAATTCAATCAATGGTCTTCTCTTGAAAACACACATCCATTTCCAGTTTCTCTTTCAAACTGTACAAGTCAGCAAGATGCTGAGTGGTTGTCTTCCTTTGTAGGACACCAGGCGCTTTTACCACCCCAACAGATACTTGACCTATGTTTTCCGTCTTCATAAATAGATAAGACGATGTTTTCAACCGCAGTCAAATCTACCTGATTCCCCGAGGTGGGGACATATAAAGTAGTAAAACACATCTTATCTACCACCCCCGGGGAACAGATCTCTGATCTAAACTGCTTAAATGCCCCTATTATCCCTTATCTGTCCCGGGTCCGGGGGGGGGGGGGAGGTGGTGAGTTCAATTGACTCGAGCTTAATTCTGTTTGTAAGGAAATCTATCGACATAAACTCCCTTCCTTTTTTATTCCGTTGAAATGACAAGAAAATGACATGCGAAAGAGTTGAAAAAACCGTTATCTTGGTCAAATATGACATATTACAGTAAACCGAATTTCTTGCAAGGCTATAGAATAGACTGGCAAACTTGCTAATTTGTACTGCTTACCGGAAGCTTATATTTCAACTAGCAGGGCTTTCGTTTCTCCAAGCAGACAACGCTGCGATGAAAGGAATAGCCTGCAAACAGGCTCTCCGTATGGGTTATTCCGAGATTTGCTTTCGAATGGCGCACGGGCGGGCGAGAGAGGGAGAGCCTGCAATGGTCCTTGTGCGATTTGTGTTCTGCCTCTTTTCCGCTTGACTGACCTGTCAAGTTATCAAATTGAAATGAACCAATCACAACGAAAGCGAAAATGACCTTGTAGGACGGCTGTCAAAAATGACACTTTTGATACACGTGCGCTTGTTTTTACTATGAATTCGAATCCAGAAACTCCGAAGAAAACATTTCGACGAAAAGCTGGAAGAAAACCGCTCGATTTATAAAAGTGTTCCCTGCCAATAAATTATAATTTCAAATCCCACTGTTGAAACTGTGCCATGCTTTGAAGGGATGACTTTCAGCTCGCGTCATCTACTATTACATAACAACCGAGTTTCATTACGCGAAACGTGACTCGACATATGGATGTTATGTATGGGTAAAAACGTTAATAGACATTTTAGCCAATTTAGCCGAAATTTTGATATTTGTGTACTTCCAATAACTGACCTCAATGTTAACACCTCCATATTCTGAAAGGGGTTAGTCACGTTTCGCGTAATGAAACTCGGTCGTTGTGTAATAGTAGATGACGGCGGTAATTTGTCACGTTTCACAAAGCTGATCGTTCGCATTGTAAAAAATATAAACTCCTCTGACAACGAAAGCTTGAGCCACCTATGTTCCAGTGCGATAGGATCGTCCAAATTTGTTTACTTTTAGCGCTTCCATCTTGCTGAAGTCGCATGACACCAAGCTTCGTTTGAGAAATAAACATGCGCGAAAAATCATTCACGCTTCACGGTTGAATGCAAATGGTAGTATTTGACATGTGTCAAGTCGAATTACCCAATCAGCAATTTACGTTCAGAATCTGAACGTAAATACTCAAAGCGTACAAGGACAATTGCAGGCTCTCCCTCTCTCGCCCGCCCGCGCGCCGTTCGAAAGCAAATATCATAATAATTAACCCATACGGAAAGCCTGTTTGCAGGCTATGAAAGGAAAATAATGACTCATCAGGGCGAGCATTTCTTAAACAAGAGATCTGGTAACAAATTAGTCAAGCAGATGGCACAGTCTTCAGCAACCAAAAGTTTTATTTGTTTTATTTTGACAATATAGTCAGGAAATGTTTCCTATTAAAATTCCCTTGTCGAAAAAGGCAAGCAAGAAATTGTCAGTCAGCGCTCTTTTTGCCATTTAGTCATTAATCCTTTCGCACATTATTGTAAATTAAAAATGAAAAAAAAAAACAAAAACGTCCACAAAAATTTAATTTTGCAACAGCTGCTATGGGCACCAAACTCTATTTTTAGGAACGGAGGACAACTTGCGTTCAGCGCGACTCAGAATATACTTGCGGAATTACAATTGTACGAGCCAGTTTTGCCCTCAACTTCGTCTCAAAAAACATCGGATTCTCGGGAAAACATGACTTAGTACTTCCCACAGGACCTGTAGTAATTAAGTGTTTTGTTCATCATGCACCTGCAGACGGTGTAGTTCTAATTGGGAGTATTTAAGTAGCGATAATACATTTCAAACATGATAAAAGCAGCCCCTGACCAACCTCACAAACGTTATTGTATTAGCCCGTTCTGTTATGACATGTAATTCAAAAACCACGTGAATGAAAAAAAAATTAATTTAGTAGGCATTTCAGACAGTACTGGTTTAGCAATGAAATATATAACTGTGGTGAAACTTTTCTTGTTCCAAGCCATCGCTGTTTTCTTCGCTGAAGTAAACGCTGACCCGGCCACATTTTCCCGGTCATCATATTTCACAAAGCGGGAAAATAAGCAGCTTAAGGGATACGTTGTTAAACGGTTTGTTTCTCCCAGTTTGTTATCGTGCAGCCAACAATGTATGAGAAACACTTGGTGTACTTCTACAAACTACAAGATGACAACAAAGGAGGACGGCAAAGGAACCTGTGAACTGAACAAGCACGACATCTCTCTCATTGACGAAGATGCAGATCTTATTGATTTGCAAGGAGTCACTTTTTCAATGCCCCTAAAGGTAAATAGAATTTCCACTTGCGAAGCTATGGATGATTTCACTGTAAAATATATTATTTTTGTCTCTAAATTGCCGGTTTTCACATGAATTCACTAAAATTCAAACTAAAAAACTATTGATCCTCCTGAGATTTTACTTTCATGATGCATAAGAACAGCTGAAAACAAATATTCACACAAATTTTTGCCCCGAATGGGTACCTGCTTTCGTGAAAGACGCTTGAATTTTTAAGCTTTTGCTTGACGCGGCATTTACATGACGGCCAAAAGAGCTATCATGTTGGTTAAAAAGTGACTTTTTTTCTGAGAATTTGACTATCTGAACAGTTCTTGTATTAGAAAAAGTATTACTTAATTGTTTTTTGAGTTCCTCACGCTTTTGTAGCAAAACTCAGCGACAGATGTTTCTGTTGGTTTCCGGCCGCCACCCAACAAGGCGTCTCTATACAAATTTCCGCTGTATATTCGGGGAAAAAAGTTTCTCCGCAAATCTTGTATAAGAAAAATTGCTGTCACCTGAATCTTGGAGAGTACTTTTGCATCATCACCTTCTTTCTTTTCTCAGATTCTGGACTTTATTTTTTTCCCAATCTATTTTGAATTAGCGTAAAGGTCGGCACACACGACGGGAATAGTCCGTGCGACTAGTCCCTGCAACTAGTCGCAGGGACTAGTCGCATCGTGTGAACTGGCCATTTTTGCTTCAAAATCTAGTTCCAGGGACCAGCTTTAGTCCTTGCGACTAGTCCCACGAATTCAAACCAGTTTGAATTCGTGGGACTAGTCGCAGGGACCAAAATTTGGTCCCTGCGACTAGATTTTGTGGCAAAAATGGCCAGTTCACACGATGCGACTAGTCCCTGCGACTTGTTGCAGGGACTAGTCGCAGGGACTTGTCCCATCGTGTGTGCCGACCTTAACACTGAAAACGATCGAAACATCTTCGGGTCTTTCTCGAAAGTTTTCTGCAATCTTTAATCTTTGAAAACCTTCGGTAATCTCCTCAAATTTTCAATTTCTGGAAATCTTCGGAAAGTCGTCAGAAACTTTGTTTTTAACATGCGCTCACTCGTGAGATATTGCTGTTGGCACTGGAACATATAACTCATATCTTCTCGATATCGGTAATATCCTCTATTTATTATATGGCAAGGTAGTCGTGAGGGAAATCCAAGCGTTCTGATTTGTTCTTTCTTGGCCGGGATCTCGCCATATGGACCGTTTTCAATTACACGGTCATAAGCTGTGTATTTTTTTTTTTTGAAAACCCGGCAAACTTATTCACAAGCATGGCCCGAATGCCATATAATAAACTACTTACTAATCTAGCTTGCTCGCCGAGCCGTACTGGGGACTATTGGCCCTCGGTCGTTTCTGTACAGATTCCGTACAGCCACGACCTCGGGCCAATATTCCCCAGTACGGCCCTCGCGCTCGGTAAGTAAGAGGTTAGAATTTCATGCTCTCTACCTGCGTGACTCATCAGACAAACTTAGGCAAATATGAATTTCAGTTAAAAAATATAAATTTTTGCATTAGCCTGTGCCTAAATGCTAAATTAATCCACGCGATTGGTCGTTTTCTGAGATTGAAATACAATACTTGGCTTCGCACTAGAGCTTGTAAGTATATAATCTAAGAATATTTAACTGCATTGAAAAAATTGCAGTTTAATTTCTACACGTTTAGCTACCTGCTACCTAGAAACTCAACATGTAAATATTGAAGGTTCTTTGTTTTGCTTATCAAAATAAATAACATAAGAAAAAAATATGAGTTAACGAAGTTTCAATCATCACTTTGGACCACTAAGTATATGGAAATGAAAAAATAAAGCAATTCAGCTTTTGGAAGTGTTTTTTTTTTCAACGTACTGATTTTATCCATTTCTTTCAGGGATGCTTGTTCACCAGGTGTCTCAATGGTGGATCTTGTTTGCCCGACAACGAAAAACAAACCTTTTCCTGTTCGTGCCAACAGCCATGGACTGGAGACAGATGCGAAGTTAAGCCGGAAGGTGATCATTTAAAATATGTCTACTTTATATTCAGTGTGCAGATGTTAAAGTGCCTATAAAATGAAAAATTGAGGTATTGAAAAATAGGCGTATTTGAAAGGCCTTTAAAAGTGAAGAAGAATGGTCTTGTTTTTCGGCCATTTCAACTTCAACAAAAAGGGAAAACAAACAGCGGTTACAAACATAACAGTAAGGTTTCGCATGATATATTTAACTTGACGTTTCGTATGGTACAACATACATCTTCAGAAGTGACGGTTACAAAATATGACGAGATTTAAAAAGACAAAAAACTAAAGCGAGATATTGGTAACTAGCTAGAAAACAATGGAAAAAAGAAACTACATCGGGTGTGAATTAATAAAGAAGGAGATTTTCACTACCGACGTTTCCATTTTGGGATCTTAGCAAGTGGTCAACGTGATTTACAGTGTAAAATCAAGGAAACATTGTTAATACGGGACTTGAAACTCGCCCTAAATGAAAACGTCGGTAGTGAAAATCTCCTTCTTTATTAATTCACACCGGATGTAGTCTCTTTTTCCATTGTTGTCTAGCTAGTTACCAATACCTCGCTTTAGTTTTTTGTCTTTTTAAATCTCGTCATATTTTGTAACCGTCACTTCTGAAGATGTATGTTGTAGCATACGAAACGTCAAGTTAAACATACGTGCGAAACCTTACTGTTATGTTTGTAACCGCTGTTTGTTTTCTCTTTTTGTTGAAGAAGAATGGTGTTTTCCTTTTTGTCATATCTCATCTCGTCTCAGAGATATTCAAGATTTTTTGTATTATGCAAATTAGGTACTAATGATGTCATAAGGTGTGACAGTATGGAAGTCAAAACACAAAGTAGAGAATATCTCTGCAAGTAATGATGCAAAACAATTTTTCAATACCTCCATTTTTCATTTCATAGGCACTTTAAACCCACACAAACGAAGGCAAGAAATCGAGATCTCGTTAGCTCAGTGGGTCAGCCCGACCTCTCATATAAACACATCGAAACTTTAACAAAAAAATTAAAAAGTGACGAGGCAAGATCTCGGGAACTCACCAGCCAGCACTGTTGACCGGACTCCTGTACTGTGAAGAAGCCGGCCCCGAGATCTCGGTAAGAGGGACAAAATGTTCGCATGTGAACACCCCAGTTGGATCACCGAGTCGAAACTTTTCTTTGTCTGTGTTACCACTCCAGAATTATGCGAATTAGCTTTATTGGTAAAGTTACAAGTGTACCTGTCAAAGCTACTATAGTCACGAGGTATACAAGTTTATGTTCCACCATTTTTCTTTTTTTTTTCTAATATTTGATCCTGGTTGAGGACCGGGCTGAAATTTCCCATATAACAGACAAGAACGTTCCTCCCGTTAATCGAGGCAGCCCCGTTATCGTAGAATTCTCTCAGCTCGCTGTTTTTTTCGTATTTTCGTTTGATCGTTCACCCGCTGCATAAAATCGCGAGAGAACTCGACGCCAGGAGATTTGACCGCCTTGGCTCGCTTTGCTCACCCCCACGTACTTCGAGCGCGCTTTCCTCGCTCTTTCAGCTTCCACGTGCGTTGAAAAACAGAGATGCTGTGAACAGTCTACGGTTACAGGGCTGATTTGAAGAGCGAATCGACGCCATGTTTGTTTTGTTTGCTTTTTTTTGGAAGACGGCGCCGTGTCTCTACCTTGATGCGATTTCTTTTGTTTTCGTCCTCTAAGGGAGAGAGGAAAGAGGCAGGTTGGTTGGCGGGGGGTGGGGGGGGGGGGGGTGCGGTGTTGGGGGTGGGGGGAGATACGATGAGGCAGAATAGTATATGGGTCAACGTGTATTTGAGCTAAGATCTGACGATAGTGTGGTGTTCATGGTGATGATTTGAAAGAACCTTGTTTTAGGAATTAATAAAATGCACTTAATACTTCTAAAACTACACAATGCGATCTCTCTAACACCTGCTACGGGCGAATTTGTGTTTTTTTTGCAGCGCGAGGGAGGGGGAGGGGGAGGGGGGGGAGGGGGAGGGGGAGGGAAAGGGAACTGCAAATAAATACACGTAAGAACCGGTGATGGACCGGGATTCAATCCAGGGCTGGAGAACTTAATCTAGTTACTTTATATTACGGAAACTTGTGCTATAAAGCGCCAGCAGTTATGGGTCATTGTAGTGGCAAGTAATTCAGTAACAAAAAAAAAAGCCATAACTTAATTTCATTTATTTGCGTAACAGATATTACTGCAGTGTTTACTTGTGATAATGAGATGGAAATGTTCGCTGATGGTGTGAGTCTTGGGAAAGACGATAACTGGAGATCATCAACGGAATATATCATACCAGGAAATACCCGAGTTATTTCCGTGTCGGGATATAACAAGGGTGGTCAGTTTGGAATACTTGGTTCTTTTAGCAATGGAATGGTAACCAATGCAAGCTGGAAATGTGAAGATGACGAGTATCCCGGATGGAATTCCACGGATTTTGATGACAGCGGCTGGCCAGCGGCAGTAGAGATTGCAACACACGGTGAGTGGCCCTGGTACAATATAACTGGTATAGCCTCGACTGCGAAGTGGATATGGACAGCTGGCGATCCTGATGAAGTTTATTGTAGATTAAGGTTGCAGTGAGAAAATTTAGCAACAGCTTCAAGGTAAACTCGCTCTAAGAGGACAGACTCAGGCCGCTATTTGGTAATGAGCTTACATTCCCGATGTTTTAGTGAGTTCTGATTGGTCGTGCGTGTCGTGTAGTGGCTTAGCATTATCACGTCCGTATCGTAGAGATTGCATTTTTTGTTGGCTCCATTTTATCATAAAAAATGTTTTTGGAATAGACTTGTGTAAATATTGGTAAAAGGAATCTACTGGGGTTGGCGTGAAATTCATCCAAACTTGGCTACATAAATGCACGCTCTATGCTTTATTTAAACTACAATATGATTACCGAGTGAAGATCCCACCCTCGATCTGTTAAAACTCACTCTCTTTTCGCGCATAAGCTTTCTAATAGAAGCAGACGATACCAGTTAAAGGGAATAGTTTAATACTCTACATTATCCATGTTTAGTTGTATCGCTAATAAATTACATTGGACGTTTAGCTTATTCTGTAAACTGTGACTATAAAAAACTTTGGAATTAAATTATGTGGCCATTTCAAGTAAAACAAATATCGGTCGGTTTTTGTCCAAAACGTTTTAAAAGTAAAACTGCCTGAATTAAAAAAAGTAATATTTACTGAAAAGTTCAACATAGAGCTTCGATTACTATAGAGACTGCGTTTACGCGAAAAAAAAACCAACTAATTATAGCTTGGGTTTGTTTTCACAGTTTGTTTAACAAGTTTGCTGGAAACTGTAGCAACAGCACAATATTGATTCTCTTTGTACTAAGCTGTCTTAAATAGTACGTTGTGAAATTTTGTGATATCTTGTTTAAAAAGAATCGTAGATGCAGCTGACCTGCTGTTCAGTGACAAGCTAGTACTGTTGCACAGAACGTCTTTGTGTTCCGTTGTATCAGCTGTCAATCGGAGAACAAAAAGTTGTGTGTAAACACCAGGAACCTGATCTGATAAGAATTACAGATAAACACTAAGGCTTAAATTTCATTTTATAACATAGATGAGCGCCCCTCCCATATATCTGATCGGTAAAAGACCCATGTTTTCTCAGAGTACATTGATAGAAAAAGCGTGGTTTACTGTTTTGCATTGCGCGTATAAAATCTATATCATAAAGCAAATGACATTTGAGAACACTAGAGAAATGTAAAAAACACTCGCCTACGTGTTTTCTACATTTCCCTCGTGTTCTCAAATGCCGTCGTGTTTTATCACAGTGTGATACACGGCTTAGGCCTCTTTATTTGTTAAATACAAGCGCCCGCCATTCATATAAACATTCAACTTAACTGCGACAGGGGGGGGACCATTCATACAAAACATTCAATTTAAAACTGCGTTGTTTCAAGTCATCACGATGAACACCACACTATCGTCAGATCTTAGCTCAAATACACGTTGACCACATAACTATTCTGCCTCAGTCGTATCTCCCCCCACCCCCAACACCGCCCCCCCCCCCCCCCACCCCCCGGCCAACCCAACCTGGCCTCTTTCCTCCTCTCTCCCTTGAGGAGGACGAAAACAAAGAAATCGCATCGAGGTAGAGACACGGCATGCAACCGTCTTCCAAAAAAAAGTCAACACAAACAAACATGGCGTCCGATTTCGCTCTTCAAATGCGGCCCTGTACCCGGTAGACTGTTCACCAGCAATCTCTGTTTTTTCAACGCACACACGTGGAAGCTGAAAAGAGCGAGGAAAGCGCGCTCCGAAGCACGTGGGGGTGAGCGAAAGTCAGAGCCAAGGCGGTCAAATCTCCTGGCGTATTCGAGTTCTCTCCTCGCGATTCTATGCAGCGGGTTTTTGAACGATCCACACGAAATACGAAGAAAACAGCGAGCTGAGAGAAGTCTATTCCGCGATAAACGGCACGGGGCTGCCTCGATTAACGGGAGGAACGTTCTTGTCTGTTTTATAGGGAATTTTCAGCCCGGTCCTCAACCGGGATCAAATACCAGAAACAAAAAGAAGCAAATGGTGGAACATAAACTTTGTATTCCTCTGTGACCTATCGGTAGCTTTCACAGGTCACACTTGTAACTTTACCAATAAAGCTGGAATTCGCATAAATTCTGGAGTGGTCACACAGACAAAGAAACGTTTCGACTCGGTCATTCCGACTGGGGTGTTCACATGCGAAACATTTTTGTCCTCTCTATACCGGAGATCTCGGGGCCGGCTTCTTCACAGGTACATGGTGCCGCTCAACAGTGCTGGCTGGTGAGTTCCCGAGATCTTGCCTCGTCCACTTTTTTAACTTTTTTGTGTTAAAGTTTCGAGGTGTTGATATGAGAAGGTCGGGCTGGCCCACTGAGCTAACGAGACTCGATTTCTTGCCTTCGTTTGATGTTGGTTTAAAGTGCCTATGAAATGAAAAAAATGGAGGTTTGAAAAATTGTTTTGCATCATTACTTGCAGAGATATTCCTCTACTTTGTGTTTTTTGACTTCCATCTGTCCCCCTTAATGACATCATAGTACCATAATTTGCATAATACAAAAATCTTGAATATCTCTGAGACGAGATGAGATATGACAAAAAGGAAAACACCATTCTTCTTCAACAAAAAGAGAAAACAAACAGCGGTTACAAACATACCATTAAGTTTTCGCACGTATGTTTAACTTGACGTTTCGTATGCTACAACCATACATCTTACAGAAGTGACGGTTACAAATAATGACGAGTTTTAAAAAGAACAAAAAACTAAAGCGAGTAATTGGTAACTATCTAGACACACTGGAAAAACGAGACTACATCCGGTGTGAATTAATAAAGAAGGAGATTTCACTACAGCGGTTTTCATTGTAGGCGAGTTCAAGTCCCCGTATTAACAATGTTTTTCCTTGATTTTAGCACTGTAAATCACGTTTGACCAATTGCTAAGATCCCAAATGGAAACCTCGTAGTGAAAATCTTCCTTCTTTATTAATTCACACCCGATGTAGTTTCTTTTTTCCATTGTTGTTCTAGCTAGTTACCAATATCTCGCTTTAGTTTTTGTCTTTTTAAATCTCGTCATTTTGTTAACCGTCACTCTCTGAAGATGTTATGTTGTACCATACGAAACGTCAAGTTAAATATATCATGAGCGAAACCTTACTGTTATGTTGTAACCGCTGTGTTGTTTTCCCTTTTTGTTGAAGTTGAAATGGCCGAAAAAAAAGAACCATTCCTTCTTCACTTTTAAAGGCTTTCAAATAAGCCTATTTTTCAATACCCTCAATTTTTTCATTTTATAGGCACTTTAACATCCTGCCACTGAATTTATAAAAGTAGACATCTTTTTAAATGATCACCTTCCGGCTTTAACTTTCGCATCTGTCTCCAGTCCATTGCTTGTTGGCACGAAACAGGAAAGAGTTTGTTTTTCGGTTGTCGGGGGCAAACAAGATCCACCATTGAGACACCTGGTGAACAAGCATCCCTGACAGAAATGGATAAAGCAGTACGTTGAAAAAAAAAACACTTCAAACGTCTGAATTTGTTTATTTTTTTCATTTCCATATAACTTAGTGGCCCAAAAGTGATGAATTGAAACTTCGTTAACTCATATTTTTTTTTCTTATGTTATTTATTTGATAAGCAAAACAAAGAACCTTCATATGTAACATGTTGAGTTTCTAGGTAGCAGGTAGCTAACGTGTAGAAAGTAAACTGCAATTTTTTCAATGCAGTTAAATATTCTTAGATTATATCTTCTTTACAAGCTCTAGTGCGAATGCCAAGTATTTGTATTTTGCAATCTCCGAAAACGACCAATCGCGTGGATTAATTTCGCTTTAGGGCACAGGCTAATGCAAAAATTTATATTTTTTACTGAAAATTCATATTTGCCTAAGTTTTGTCTGATGAGTCACGGCCAGTAGAGAGATGAAATTCTAACCTCTTACTTTCCGAGCGGCGAGGGCCGTCTGGGATATATTGGCCCGAGGTCGTGGCCTGTACGAATCTGTACGAAACGACTCGAGGGCCAATAGTCCCCAGTACGGCTCGGCGGCAGCTAGTTAGTAGTATTTTATTATATGCATTCGGGCCATGCTTGTGAATAAGTTGCCGGGTTTTAAAAAAAAAAAAATACACAGCTTTATGACCGTGTAATTGAAAAACGTCCATATGGCGAGATCCCGGCCAAGAAGACCAAATCAGAAACGCTTGGATTTCCCTCACGACTACCTTGCCATATAAAATAATAGAGGATATTACCGATATCAGAAGATATTAGTTAATATGTTCCAGTGCCAACAGCAATATCTCACAGTGAGCGCATGTTGCAAAACAAAGTTTCTGACGACTTTCCGAAGATTTCCAGAAATTGAAAAATTGTAGGATTACCGAAGGTTTTTCAAAGATTAAGAATTGCAGAAAACTTCGAGAAAGACCCGAGAGGTTTCGACGTTTTCAGTGTTAAGTCGGCACACACGATGGGGACTAGTCCCCTGCGACTCGTCCCTGCAACAAGTCGCAGGGACTAGTTCGCGTCGTGTGAACACTGGCCATTTTTGCCACACAAATCTAGTCGCAGGGGACCAAACTTTGGGTCCCCTGCGCTTAGTCCCACGAATTCAACCTGGTGTGAATTCGTGGTACTAGTCCGCAAGGCCTAAGCTGGTCCCTGCAACTAGATTTTGAAGGCAAAAATGGCCAGTTCACACGATGCGACTAGGTCCCTCCGACTAGTGTTGCAGGGACTAGTCCGCACGGACTAGTCCCGTCGTTGTGTGCCGACCTTTACGCTAATTCAAATAGATTGTGGAAACAAATAAAGTCCAGAATCGAGAAAAGAAAGAAGGTGATGGATGCAAAAGTACTCTCCAAGATTCATGTGAACGCAATTTTTCCATACAATATTTGCGGAGAAACTTTTTTTCCCCCCGAATATACAGCGGAAATTTGTATAGAGACCCTTGTTGTGGTGGCGGCCGGAACCCAACAGAAACATCTGTCGCTGAGTTTTGCCTCAACAGCCGTGAGGAACTCAAAAAAAAATTAGTAAACTTTTTCTAATCAAGAACTGTTCAGATAGTCAAATTCTAGAAAAAAAGTCACTTTTTAACCAACATGATAGCGCTTTTGGCCTCATGTAAATGCCGCGTACAAGCAAAGCTTAAAAAATTCAGCAGTCTTTCACGAAGCAGGTAACCCAGTCGGGCAAAAATTTGTGTGAATATTTGTTTTCAGCTGTTCTTATGCATCATGAAAGTAAAATCTTCAGGCAGGATCAATATTTTTTTAGTTTGAATTTTAGTAATTCATGTGAACACGGCAATTTAGGACAAATAAATATATTTTACAGTGAACTCATCCATGCTTCGTCAAGGTGGAAATTTCTATTTACTTTAGGGGCATTGAAAAAGTGATCCTTGCAAATTCAATAAGATCGCAATCTTCGTCCATGAGAGAGATGTCCGTGCTTGTTGCATTTCACAGGTTCCTTTGCCGTCCTCTTTTGTTTGCATCGTTGTAGTTTGTAGAAGTACACCAAGTGTTTTTTCTCCATACATTGTTGGCTGCACGATAACAAACTGGGGAAACAAACGTTTAACAACGTATCCTTAAGCTGCATCATTTTCCCCGGTCATCATATTTCACAAAGCGGGAAAATAAGCGCTTAAGGGATAACGTTGTTAAAATTTGTTTTCTCCCCGTTTGTTATCGTGCACCAACAATGTATGAGAAACACCTGGTGTACTTCTACAACTACAAGATGACAACAAAGGAGGACGGCAAGAAACGTGAACTGAACCAAGCCACGACATCTCTCTCATGGACGAAGATGCAGATCTTATTGATTTGCCACAGGAGTCACTTTTTTCAATGCCCTAAAGGTAAATTAGAATTTCCACTTGCGAAGCTATGGATGATTTCAACTGTAAAAGATATTATTTTTGTCTCTAATTGCCGTGTGGTTTTCACATGAATTCACTAAAAATTCAAACTAAAAAACTATTGATCCTCCTGAGATTTTCTGTCAGGATGCATAAGAAGCTGAAAACAAGATATTCACGAGACAATTTTTGCCCCGAATGGGTACCTGCTTTCGTGAAAATACGCTTGATTTTTTAAAGCTTTTTGCTGACGCGGCATTTACAACATGACGGCCAAAAGAGCTATGCAATGTTGGTTAAAAAAGTGGACTTTTTTCTGAGAAATTTGACTATCTGACAGTTCTTGTATTAGAAAAAGTATTATAATTACTTGTTTTTTGAGTTCCCTCACGCTTTTGTACAGCAAAACTCAGCGACAGGGATGTTTTCTGTTGGTTTCGCGCCGCCACCCAACAGGCGTCTCTATATACAAATTTTCACGCTGAACTATTCGGGGAAAAAAGTTTCTGCCGCAAATCTTGTATAAGAAAACTGCTGTCACCTGAATCTTGGAGATACTTTTGCAATCATCCACCTTCTTTCTTTTCTCAGATTCTGGACTTTATTTTTTTCCCGAATCTATTTTAATTTAGCGTTAAGGGTCGGCACACAACGACGGGACTAGTCCCTGCGGACTAGTCCCTGCAACGATGTCGCAGGGACCAGTCGCAAATCGGTGGTTGGAGAAACTGCCATCTTGCCTTCAAAATCCTAGTCCGCAAAGGGACCGGAAAAGACTTTTGAGCCCTGGGGCGACTAGTCCCTGACGAAATTTCAAAACCAGTTTTGCAATTCGTGGGTACTAAGTCGCAGGGACCAAATTTTTGTGTCCCTTGCGCCTAGATTTTTTGGTGGCAAAAATTGGCCAGTTCCACACGATGCCGACTAGTCCCTGCGACTTGTTGCCAAGGGACTTAGTCGCAGGGACTTGTCCCATCCGTGTGTGCCGACCTTAACAATGAAAACGATGGAAAAACTATCTTCGGGTCCTTCCTTCGAAAGTCTTCTGCAATCTTTAATCTTTGAAAACCCTTCGGTTATCTCCTCAAATTTTCTGTTTCCTGGCCGGAAATCTTCGGAAAGTCTCAAGAAACTTTTGTTTTTCAACATGCGCTCACATCGTGAGATATTGCTGTTTGGCAACTGGGGACATATAACTCATATCTTCTCGATATCCGTGTACATGATCCGCGTATTTCTTTATATGGCAAGGTAAGTTCGTGAGGGTGAAATCCAAGCGTTTTCTGATTTTGTTCTTGTCTTGGCCGGGGATTGTGGGGGGGGGGGCGCCATATTGACCGTTTTCATTACACGGTCATAAGCTGTGTTATTTTTTTTTTTTTTTGTGAAAACAACCGGCAATCTTAGTCCACAAGCATGGGCCCGAGTGCCATATATATCAACTACTTACTAACCGAGCGTGCGCGCCGAGCCGTACTGGGGACTATTGGCCCTCGGTCGTTTTTTCTGTACGGATTCCGTACTGCCCGACGACCTCGGGCCAATATTTCCCCAGTAAACGGCCCCTCGCGGCTCGGTTAACTAAGAGGTTAGAATTTTCGATGCTCTCTACCTGCGTGACTCATCAGACAAACTTAGGCAAATATGAAATTTCAGTTAAAAAAATATTACCTTTTTGCATTAGCCCGGTGCCTAAATGCTAAATTAATCCACGCGCTTGGTCGTTTTTCTGAGGTTGAAATACAATACTTGGCTTCGCACTAGGACGCTTGCTAGTATCATAATCTAAGAATATTTTAAACGGGTGCATTGAAAAATACTGCAGTTTTAATTTCTACACGTTTATCGCGGCTACTTGCTACCTAGAACATCAACATGTGAATCTTGACAGGTCTTTTGTTTTGCTTATCAAAATAAATAACATAAGAAAAAAATATGAGTTAAACGAAAGTTTCAATCATCACGTACTATGGACCACTAAGTATATGGAAGATGAACAAATAAAGCAATTCAGCTTTTGGAGAGTGTTTTTTTTTTTCAACGTAACTGATTTTAAGCCATTTCTTTCAGGGATTGCTTGTTCACTCAGCTGGTCTCAATGGTGTAGCTTGTTTGCCCGACAACGAAAAACAAACCTTTTCCCTGTTCGTGGCCAACAGCCATGGACTGGAACAGATGCGAAGTTAAGCCGGAATGTGATCATTTAAAATAGTCTACTTTATATTCAGTGTGGCAGATGTTCAAGTGCCTATAAAAGAAAAATTGAGGTCATTGAAAAAATATTAGGCGTATTTGAAAGTCCTTTAAAAGTGAAGAAGAATGGTCTTGTTTTTTCACAGGGGGGGGCCCAATTGCAACTTCAACAAAAAGGGAAAACTAACAGCGGTTTACACAAAACATAACAGTAAGGTTTCGCATGGATATTTTTAACTTGACGTTTTTCGTATGATACAACATACATCTTCAGAAGTGACGGTTACAAATATGGACGAGATTTTAAAAAGACAAAAACCTAAAGCGAGGTATTGGTAACTAGCCTAGACAAAACAATGGAAAACAAAGAAACCTACTTCCGGTGTGAATTAAATAAAGAAGGAGACTTTTCCACTACCGACCCCGTTTTCCATGTTTGGGCGACTCTTCAAGTCCCCGATTGGTCAATGTTCGCTGATTTACACTGTAAAATCACATGGACACTGTGCTATACGACTCTGAAAACTGCGTCCCTATATTGGAATCGTCGTCGTGAAAATTCTCCGTCGATTATCGTAATGCGCTACAGCACAGCGGAGGTCGTCTCTTTTTTGCCATTGTTTGTCTTGCTTAGTTACCAATACCTCGGCTTTAGTTTTTTGTCTTTTAAATCTCGTCATATTTTGTAACCGTCACTTCTGAAGATGTATGTTGTAGCATACGAAACGTCAAGTTTAACTATACCATGCGAAACCTTACTGTTATGTTTGTAACCGCTGTTTGTTTTCTCTTTTTGTGAAGTTGAAATGGTGTTTTCCGTTTTGTCATAATCTCATCTCGGCTCATAGATATTCAAGATTTTTTTTGTATTATGCAAATTAGTACTAATATGTCAATATCGGTGGTGACAGTATGGAATTCAAACTACAATAGAGAATATCTCTGCAAGTAATGATGCAAACAATTTTTCAATACCTCCATTCTTCTTTCTTATCATAGGCCTTAAACCCAACAAAACGAAGGAAAAAAAAAAAAAAAAAAAACAAAAAAAAAAAAAAAAAAAAAAAAAAAAAAAAAAAAAAAAATTTCGTTACTCATTGTGTCCATCCCGACCTCTATATAAAACATCGAAACTTTAACAAAATAAAATTAAAAAGTGACGAGGGCAAGATCTCGGGAACCACCATCCAGCACTGTTTGACCGGAACTCCCTGTACTGTGAAGAAGGCCGGCCCCGAGATCTCGTAAGGTAGGGACAAAAATGTTTCGCAATTGAACACCCGCATTTGGATCACCGATCGAAACTTGTTCTTTGTCTGGTTACCACTCAGAATTATTCGACTTAGCTTATTGGTAAAGTTACAAGTGTACCTGTCAAAGCTACTCTAGTCACGAGGTATACAAGTTTATGGTTCACCATTTTTTCTTTTTTTTTCTAATATTTGATCCTGGTTGAGGTACCGGGCTGAAATTTCCCTATATAAACAGACAAAACGTTCTCCCGTTTAATCGAGGCAGCCCCGTTTCGTAGAATTCTCTCAGCTCGCTGTTTTTTTTCGATTTTTCGTTTGATCGTTCAACTCGCGCATAGAATCGCGAGAGAACTCGACGCCAGGAGATTTGACGTCGCCTGTGGCTCGCTTTGGCTCATACCCCCACGGGCTTCGAAGCGCGCTTCTCGCTCTTTGTCAGCTCCACGTGCGTTGAAAACAGAGAATGATGTGAACAGTCTAGACGTTACAGGGCTCATTTGAAGAGCGTATCGACTGCCATGTTTGTTTGTTTGCTTTTTTTTTGAAGACGGTCCGTGGCTCTACCTTCGGATGCGAATTTCTTTTTTTTTCGTCCTCTAAGGGAGAGAGGAAAGGGCAGGTTTGGTTGCGGGGGAGAGGGGGGGGGTTGGGGGGTGGGGGCGATATGATGGGCAGAATAGTTATGGTGGTCAACGTGTATTTGACTAAGATCTGACGATAGTGTGGTTTTCAGCGTGATGACGTTGAACATTAAATTGAATGTTTATAATGAATGGCGAGCGCTTGTATTTAAACAAATAAATAAGCCTAAGCCGTGTATCACACTGTGATAAAACACGACGGCATTTAAGAACACGAGGGAAATGTAGAAAACACGTAGGCGAGTCTAATGTTTTTTACATACTCTAGTGTTCTAAATGTCATTTGCTTCATGATATAGATTTTTATACGCGCAATGCAAAAACAGTAAACCACGCTTTTTTCAATCAATATACTCTGAGAAAACATGGGTCTTTTACCAATCAGATATATGGGAGGGGAGCGCATCTATGTTATAAAATGAAATTTAAGCCTTAGTATTTTTTCTGTAATTCTTATCATATCACGTTCCTGATGTTTACTCGCAGCTTTTTGTTCTCCTCCTGATTGATTTGACAGCTGATACAACGGAACACAAAGACGTTTCTGTGTAACAGTACTAGCTTGTCACTGAACAGCAGGTTAGCTGCATCTACGATTCGTTTTTAAACAAGATATCACAAAAATTTCACAACGTACTATTTACGACAGCTTAGTACAAAGAGAATCAATATTGTGCTGTAGCTACAGTTTTCCAGCACACTTGTTACAACAAACTGTGAAAACAAACCCAAGCTATATTTAGTTGTTTTTTTTTCGCGTAAACGCAGTCTCCTATAGTAATCAAAGCTCTATGTTGAACTTTTCAGTAAATATTACTTTTTCAATTCCGGCAGTTTTACTTTTAAAACGTTGTGGACAAAAACCGACCGATATTCTTTTTTTACTTGAAATGCCCACATAATTTAATTCCAAAGTTTTTTATAGTCGCAGTTTACAGAATGAGATAAACGTCCAATGTAATTTATTAGCGATACAACTAAACATGGATAATGTAGGGTATTAAACTATTCCCTTTAACTGGTATCGTCTGCTTCTATTAGAAAGCTTATGCGCGAAAAGAGAGTGAGTTTTAACAGATCGAGGGTGGGATCTTCACTCAAAACCATTTTTCATGATAAAATGGAGCCAACAAAAAATGCAATCTCTACGATACGGACGTGATAATGCTAAGCCACTACACGACAAGCACGACCAATCAGAACTCACTAAAACACTGGAATGTAAGCTCATTACCAAATAGCGGCCTGAGTCTGTCCTCTTAGAGCGAGTTTACCTTGAAGCTGTTGCTAAATTTTCTCACTGCAACCTTAATCTACAATAAACTTCATAAGGATCGCCAGCTGTCCATATCCACTTCGCAGTCGAGGCTATACCAGGTTATATTGCCCCAGGGCCAATCACCGTGTGGTTGCAATCTCTACTGCCGCTGGCCAGCCGCTGTCATCAAAATCCGTGGAATTCCATCCGGGATATTCGTAATCTTCACATTTCCAGCTTGCATTGGTTACAATTCCATTGCTAAAAGAACCAAGTATTC
>JAHPZR010001311.1:7500-11515 GCA_019787425.1 Platygyra sinensis
CTCCATATTTGGACCTGATTTACCAGTTTGTACCATGGTATTGTAAAGAAATTTACACCGTTTTATAGCTCAATAAAGGAGTGAAGTAACATAACATGGAGAAAGAGTGGAACACGGCCGTAGCTGTGTTGTCTCCAAGAGAAAGCACTCTGGTCAGATATAAGATCAAGATAGCTCTCATCCAGTAATACGAAAACCTCTCGCAGAACTCATTACCCACAATGTAGTAAATACTTGATGGTAAGCCAGTTTTGCACAGAGGAAACTTCTTCACCCGCCCCATGCCTTCCCACTAAGTTTAGATTTGCCATTGTCGTTTTGTAGCGGGTCATCAACGTTGTTTGGGGAAGAACGACGGATGATTTGCGAGCCAATCCAACTCTCCACGCTGTCTCGTCGCTGGACAGATGAAGTAGCGGTATTTTGATTTTGAAATTGAGCTGACATCTCTGACAAAACACAACGGGGTCCCCAACTGGCTATTGTATCACTTGATGGTCGAAAGCTAGCCTGCGTAGTAGCCGTTTCATATCCTTTTCCAAACGCTCGCGAACGGGAGAAAAACTGCGAGAGAGTGCCAGTGTTTTGCTCAACTCAGGCGCGCCCCTCCTTTTCTCGCTTGATCGATCTCTAATAAAAGGAAAGTAAACGGCTGCTACGCAGGCTAATTCTCTTGTATTATCCATGTCGAAAGCGTTAAGCTAGCGGAGCTGACTCCGGTTGCTCGGTTCGGTTACCGGTAAGTGATTGGGTGATTTTGCGTGATAGGTCTTGCGTGATAGCGTTTGGCGTGACACTACCGCTGACCATTGTTTTAATTGAAAAGTAGGGACAGTTCAGGGTGTCAGGAATGAAGATGTTGTACATCACTCGAAGTGTTCGTCACAAGAACCCGGCACACGCGAGAAATGGCGGGCAGATTACTACGAAGGGGACTAGATCATCTCAAAAGTAAAGAATTTAGGGAATATTTATGCAGGTATGTTTGCTTTCTTCTCTTTAAGCAAGACGACACAACTTAAGGGTTCTCCGAGGTACTAACTGGCTGTTTTCTGTTCTTTTTCAGCACGGTAAGTTGACTTGAATCTTCTGTTCGTCAGTGAATGCCATAAAATCCTATCAAGCGTTTCCGTAAGTTAACTAACATTATTTGTTTATTTCTACGCATATGTCACAGCATTTTTGGGGACCGGGTAAGTGTTATCATTTTGTTTAATTAAAGCCAGAATATAGTTGTATTTCTTTTCCCTGGCATAATTTGCATGATTGTGTAAGAATAGCTAGTTTGTTCGATCGAATGAAGCAGTGACATGTTCTGATTTGTTCTGATCTGTTCCGATCTGCTCTGCTCTGTTTGTTTTTATTATGGAATCGCGTTTTGCGATGGCTTCAATCGAAGAAGTTTCTTTACTTTGTTTGCGTTACGTTTATATATAGGTTCTGAATTATTTATTTCCAGTCAATGTTGCCACATGTGCATGAAGAACAGATCAGACTGAAATACTGCAAAAATTTGCGTTGGTGGTCAAAAAATGTTACCTCAAGGTACATTGAGACCAGATCGTGGACTAAAATAAAATCATCTCGGCACTAAGAGCACGTGAACTTGGGCATTACTCGAATGGGATTCGATCAATCGAATATTAGTTTCACGTGTACATTTATAATGATATTGATAGTCGTCTGGAATTCGATCAGTAGGTTTGACGTGTGCATTTGTCGGCTGGAATTGCAACGCCATAGCTGTCAAAATATGAAGATACAAACTTCTGTTCTTTTTGGAGCTTTTCTTTGATGAAGTATATTCAATGCTTGGTTCATTATATTCGTATTCCATGCATTCTTTCCGGGTGCTTAATTATATGTGGTCCTTTTTTCATCTTCTGTTGTGCTTTCTTTGTCATCCTTGATGTGTATTTCTTTTTATGCACTACTTTCTTTGTTCAGTGTGGTAGCATAAATACTTCTTTGTGGTGAGTTTTGGAATCTGTGAGTCTAGCTCGTTTCCTGTCAAACCAGATAACAGAAAAACGAAAGCCTTAGGGAATGAGAATACAAGTGATATAATAAATTATGTCATTCACTGGCTGGGAGGCCCCAAGGCAAGAGACCTTGTGACTCAATGCTGCTGCTGCTGCTGCAAAAAAAAAAAGAAACCAGCCTGCTCCAAGAACCATTCAGATTGCAGGATATGTTGTATTCTGCCTGCTCACAGATTCAAGATTCAAGATTCAAGATTCACACACGGAGAAAAATAAAACATGTTGTTTTATGGGTGTGTCTCCCAAGGACTGGGAACTACTGAATTCACAAATTTGGTTGGCTGAAATTGACATTGAAAGTATTCTAGATTTTCCCATCTAGACCAGTGTCTAGACTGATTTCATTTTGCAGTGAAAGAGTTGCAAACTAAAATGCAAATATATTGACTATTTTCTTCTAACAATATTATTTTATTTATGGAAGTGCCAAAAAGCCTGATGTTAGTTTGGCTTATTGCCATTCACAGGCAAAATGACCTCAGTCAAGATTCTCTCATACAAACCTGCTCAGTTAATAAGAGCTAAATACAGACCTCCTGCTTGGTTATTAATAAGAGCTAAATATTAACTGACCACAGTGAAACAAAAATAAACATTTCATGTGAAAGCACATAATTTTTTAAACATGCCTGGTTAAGATCGCTGAGTTTGATAAATTATACAAAAAATGATGGTGAGGACTGTCTGTCACCTTTCTTGGTCACTTGAGGCTTCAACACTCAGACCTTTTGTAAAATTGCCTTGAGTCTATGTATCCTTGGAATATTGAACAATAAGATCTTGATTTGGTGTAACTAAAAACAGCTAAGCTGAGCTTCCATTGTAGAAAGAGAAAGTTTATTAAATGTACTTTTTTTTTCTTCCTCACTCTCTCTCTCGCTCTCTCTCACACCACAAAATTTAAAGTGTTTTTAAATGTACCTTCCATTTAGAGCTGGGCAAGTACCCATTCATTAAACTGATCAGATGATTTATTTATTTAACTCAGCTCAGTATTACAAGACATATAGGTTAGATTTACATAGCAACTAAACACAGTACAGCTAAGGAAGAAAAGAAAAATCGTAGCGATAAAATAGGGAGCGGGTTAGTTGGAATCATCCAAATAGCAAAGGCTAATCTAGTGGATGACCCGTATTATAAAATACAGGTACAAACAGAATAAAGAATATATTTTTTTTTATAAAAAGTATTTCTTCATGCGCTAAAGTACAGTAGATGATGAAATAGAATAACGATTAAGCATAGAGTTCTTCAGGGTTTTACGAAATATCCTTCGAGAATTTGAATTAGTTGTACATGTACTTGTAGGCAAGGAATTCCAAAGGGGAGGACCAATACAATTCCTTCAGAGTCAAAATGCAGTTTTTGTTCGAGCTCTTGCACTTTGAACTTTGCCATCATGATGACTTTTCTGAGAGAGGATGCAATGCTGTATTTTTTTTCAGTTGCCAACTGGGGGCTACCCCTGGCTGCCATGTCCGACATGAAGAGGGATCCAGAGTACATAAGTGGCAAAATGACAACAGGTAAGTACTAAAGAGGAATGAATGCCATCAAGTATTCTAATGATCTCATAAAATGGCTGAATCATTAATGATATTATAATCATAATTAAACTATACTATTATTCGAATTTGAAGATATGGAAGATCTCTTGAAGTGATATCCATTGTATATCGATAAATAATGATGAAGCTTTGTTTTTTCCCTCTAATGATATTAATTACTAAAAAGAGTGAATGGTATCAGAGATGGATGCAAGACTTTTCAAACAGAGTTTGCTGGACTGTACTTTGTGGCTGCAGAATGAATAAATGATGCAATTTGAGAATTGGATTCTAATTTAAACTGTAAGACCATAACATTTGCTAGATTTCCCACCAACTAGAAATTACAAATATTTGAAGTACATGTACCACTACATACTCAGAGTGTGTACCATTATTTCTGACATATATTCAGTCTTTTTT
>JAHPZR010001313.1:0-19927 GCA_019787425.1 Platygyra sinensis
CAGACGCCATGTTGGATCAACGACTGACCGCGTGGTTTATTCTGATTGGTTAACAAACAATAACTGAATAATCGAACAACTAGAGATCATGATCAGCGGTATCGCCATACATAATTGCCATACATAACATCCCCCCCCTTCACATCACAATCTTTAAAACTAAAAAGAAAACTGTAAATAAAAGAAAAAGGATAAAATAAAATAATAATAATAATCTCAACATTAATTCATCTGTGTCTGTCATTGTTCATGTTTCATAAAGTGTCCCTTGTAACATAACGACTAGTTACAGGTCTAGTCTGACTGGTTTCCTGACTTGTCTTCCACTTCTAGTCTTATAGAAGGGCGGGTCTTTAGCTTCCGCGATGTCCGCTGGAGGTGGCACACCACCTGCTGGCATTTCCTCAGCAGGTGAGGGATTTAAGTGGTGTTCCTGTGCAGTGGGGTTCACTTGTGGGCTTGCTGGGGACGTGGGAGCCGCATGTGTCTTGTCAGGCTCTGGTTCTGTCTGCTGAGCGATGTTTCCATGGCGTTTACGGTATTCCATATGAGACTTGGCTGAGTCGTTTCTTAGAGCCACTCTGTTACGCCTGATTCTTCGGCCGTTCACCTCTACCACGTATGATCTAGGCAAGGCATGTTTCTGGACTACGGTAGCCGCTCTCCACTCCTTTGACCCTGGCTCAGGTCTTACTCTGACATGATCGCCTGCTCTGAGTGGTGGTAGCTCTTTGGTTCCTTGGCGGTCATGGTAGTACTTCTGCTTGTCCTTGCCATGCTTCATTCTTGCCCTTATCTTCTGGGTGCTATGTGTTTCAGGCTCCAATAGACCACGTGCTATTGGGAGTGTCGTTCGAAGCCTGCGACCCATAGAGAGCTGTGACGGGGACAAGTCAATTGCTGGAAGTGGGGATGCCCTGTACTCTAGTAGCGCTTTTCTCTTGTCCTTGTTCTTTCTCCATATGGATTTCACTGTTTTGACTGCGGCTTCAGCCTCCCCATTTGCTTTGGGGTGCTTCGGGCTTACTAGGACATGTTCAAAGGTGTAGCTTTTAGCAAATGTCTCAAATTCCCTACTTGTGTACTGGCTACCACAGTCAGTGACGAGTGTTGCTGGGATGCCGTGTCGACTGAAATGCTCTTTCAGGACTTCAATGGTCTCCAGGGATGTCAGATCCTTCAGTTTGGTCACCTCAATAAACTTGGAGAAGTAATCAACTAGCAACAGGTAATGTTCACCTTCAAAGGCGAAAATGTCTGAAGCGGCTCTTTCCCAAGGCAGGTCCGGAACAGGGCTCGGCATCAGAGGCTCTTTCTGTTGTGCAGGGGCATAATCATGGCACGTGGTACAATCCTTGACTTTGTCTTCTATCTGCCCACTCATGCCGGGCCAGTAAAGGGCTTCCCTGGCTCTTTGCTTACACTTTACGATTCCCAGATGTGTTCCATGTATGATTTCCAGCATGGCTGGCCTCATAGACGGGGGGACTACGATTCTCATTCCTCGGTAGATTACTCCATCTAGCACCGCGAGCTCATCACGTGTGTCCCAGTATTGGCGGATGCTGTGTGGGACTTGTTGCTTTGTGTCTGGCCAGCCGGCTTGGATCATAGCATACAATTCATGAAGCTCATTTGCTGTGTTTTGTTGGAGTTCTGCATACTTTGGCTCAGACACGGAGATTCTTTCCAACATGTTTACTTGTATCTCCTCTTCTTCCGGTGGAACCTCATTTAGACTTGCTCGGCTGAGAGTGTCTGCGAGGACTTGCTTCTTCCTGGCAGGTATTCTACGCTTAGATCATAGCCACTCACTCTCAGCATCATTGCCTGCAATCTTAATGGTGCTGTTGTCAGGGGCTTGCGCAGTATCATTTCCAGGGGTTTGTGGTCAGTCTGGACCAGGGTTGTTTTCCCCAGAATGTACTCTCTGAACTTCTGTGTACTGAACACAATGGCCAGCATTTCTTTCTCTATTGGCGCCCAGTTGAGCTCTGATGGTCGAAGTTTTCGGGATGCGTAGGCTATTGGCCTTCCTCTTGCAGTAGGACCGCACCCACAGCGCTGTTGCTGGCATCACATTGTATGGTCACATCTTTTCTGACATCATAGTAGGCTAACAGAGGAGCTTCACAGCACATATCCTTGAGCTTCTGGAACGCAGCTGCTTGTGGCTTGTCCCAGTGGAAGAGTACATCTTTCCTTGTCAGCTCCCGCAGTGGTGTTTCAACTTCAGCTAGCATTGGGAGGAACTTGGCTAGGTACTGGATAGATCCCAGGAACCGACGCACATCTTCTTTTGTTTCGGGGGGTGGCATGTCCTTCATAGCTCTTACTTTCTCCGGATCTGGTTTAAGGCCTTCTGCTGAGATGATGTGGCCCACATATGGAACTTGTTGTTTTCGCACTTTGACCTTCTCGAAGTTCAGCTTAAGGTTGTAGGTTCTGGCACGGTGGAGAACTTCATTTAGGACTGAGTCGTGGTGGGCAATGTCACGTCCTGCAATCAGTATGTCATCCATGATGGCATATGCGTGATCAATATCCTCCAACATTTCATCCATGGCCCTTTGGTACAGCTCTGGAGCTGATTTGATTCCAAATGGTAGTTTTAACCATCTGTATCTGCCTATTGGGGTGTTCATTGTTGTCAGTAGACTAGACTCGTAGTCTAGTTTCATCTGGAGATACCCACTCTTCGCATCAAGGACTGTAAACACTTTTGCCTCAGGTATCTTGGCTGCAATTTCTTCTACAGTGGGGATTGGATAATGCTCCCGTTTTACTGCTTTATTGAGATCACCCGGGTCAAGGCAGATCCTGATCTTTTCACCTCGACTTGAAACTACCATAGAGTTAACCCAGTCAGTGGGCTGTGAAACTTTGACTAAGTGTCCTTCCTTTTCCATTTCCTTAAGCTTCGCTGTGATCTTGGGAAGGAGTGCTGCAGGTTGTCTACGAGGTCCATGCACTACTGGTGTTGCTTTGGGGTCAATCTTGATGGAGTAAGTTCCAGGCATGGCTCCTGATGCACTTAGTAAATCTGGATACTGGTTGAGTAGCTCCTTTAAGCTTGGATCTACATGTTCCTGTAGATTATGTACCCGCTGAACCAGGTTGAGGGCTTGACAAACTTCACCTGACAATATTGGCTTCTGCTCACTATCTATGACATAGAAGTTCACATTTAACTCCCTGTCCTTAAATCTTACGGGAAGAGTGACGTAGCCCTTTGGTGTGATTCGGTGTTGGCTGTATGACACCAGGGTCTTCTTGGTTGGTTTGATCAGGGCCCTGGGTGCTGCTTGCTTGAGATGAGTAGTGTTGATAACACTTGCATAGGCACCAGTGTCGAGTTGACAGTGCAGGGTACTGTTACCCACTTCTACCACCTCCCACCATTCATCACTTTCACTGGTTTTTGTTTTGTCACGGATGCCATTCATTTCCAGGCTTGCTACATGAAGTAGTTGCACATCACTTTCAGGACCCTCCTCATCACTAGAATAGCCTTCTCCAGGATAGTCCATTTCATTTAGTAAGTTGACATTGCTTTTCTTGCTTCTGCACACATTAGCAAAATGTCCAATTTTCTTACACTTGTTGCACGACTCCTTTCTGGCAGGGCATTTTTCATGTGGCTTGTGGGCATTGTATCCACATCTATCACATTTTGGAACTTGCACATTTTTCTCCTTTGGTACCTTGTTTTTGGACTTTTTGGACGAGCCCCCTTCCATGCAAGTTTATTGACCTCCACTTTAGGGTCTTCGCCAGACATCACTTGCATTCCATCCTTAGTCGCTTCGAACATCCGACCGATATCGATTGCCATGTCAAGGGTGAGGTTTTTACTTTTCTCCAAGCAGCGTTGCCTGACTCGCTCGTCCAGAGATTTGCATGCGATGGCGTTCCGAATCAATTTATTTGACTCAGTCATGTCCAGACCACGCGCCAGGAGCTTAAGATCGGTGACAAAGGAGTCAAAGGTTTCTCCTTGTAACTGACGTCTTCGGTCAAATTTAACTGCTGCCATAATCGGGTTTCTTCTTGGCTTCGAGTGTGCTTTGAACTTTCCGACGACTCTTTCGAGTATGTCTCTCTCATTTATATCCTGAGCACTTTCTCCTGTTCCAACACGAACAGTTTCCCACTGGAAGGTAATGTAAATTTCCCGGCCTTTGTCGCCGACGAAGCTCATAAGGTTGCATATTTTCTCCTTCTCAGTGCATTTGCTGAGCGGTCCTCCAAACGTGAATTCGCAGTGTTGATAGAACCTTTCCCATTCTTTGCTTAGGTCTGCAGCAGCCCAGTTCATAGTTGGCCATTTGTACGACGAATTTGCGTATCCTTCGGCCATGCTCGGTTCAGTGGCGTTCGTTATCCTCTATTCTGACACCATGTTTGATACTCACTTACAACACAGACGCCATGTTGGATCAACGACTGACCGCGTGGTTTATTCTGATTGGTTAACAAACAATAACTGAATAATCGAACAACTAGAGATCATGATCAGCGGTATCGCCAATTTCCTTGCTTTGAACAGATGCAACGAAACCAGAAACCATCTGGTTGTATGCTTCCGAACTTTTAATGGTCTTAAACTGCTTGTTTGTGTAGTAGCTTGCCTCTGAAACTAAATAGGAAAGCAAGACTGAGACTTCTATGGGAGGCAAACATTCTGAGCTGAACTGCTCGCTCGGTATGGCCGCTGGATCTATGCCAACCAAAGAAATTTTCTTCAAAAAGCGTTCTCTGACGTGGCTTTCCAGGTTTTTTGCGTGAGACAAGAGTACTGGTACCTCATCGTGTGATTTTGGGTTGCTTTCTTCGGAAATAGCCATCATAAAGATGAATTATTTGAAGACTTTCGATGTGAGTGCTAAGAAATAGCATAGATTTGCATACAATTTCACTCCTCGCAAGGGCACCAACATGGCGGAAATCTAATTTGCATAAGCTTATGACATCAGCTGAAAACCAAGAAAAAGTTCTCGTGTCCAGGCTGTAGTGCCTGTTATTGATGAAACCAGAAGCTTATCACTTAAAATCCTTGACTCTACTTTCACAAGCTTCCAATAGAAAATTAAAGAAGCCATGCCTTTTATACTAATTGAAGGCTTCGGTGGAAAAAAGGCATTAGGTTTTTTAATGAAAAGTGAACTTTGTCAAAAACGCTCCAAATTTCGCATGCAGTTTTGTTTCCGTGTGTCAAAAAATGTTCTGCATGTTTTTTCCGTGAAGTTTGCTTCCTTTTTGAGATATTACGTATGCAAAAAAACACATTTTTCCAAGGGCATCCTCTGGGGACCTTTTGTTGAATGGAAAACAAAAGAAACCTTTTGTTTCGCTAAGCGATGAACTCACTATAATACCTTAAGCTCTTACTACTGCTTCGTTAGCACAAGCGGATGAGGCGCTGAACGGGCCAAGTTCGAATTTGTTTTGCCGTGATGTCAGTTCGATACGAGGTCGCTCAATTTTTTTTTTCGCTCTGTTCCTTTTCTTTTTCAAAAATGAAGATATCTATTTTAAAAAAAATGCGTATACAGCGGGAATCTGGAGAGATTTTTTTTATACAGGTTATTGTGACGTGAGACAACACGTGAATTTCGATCGAGCGTCAAAGCAAAGAGAAGTGATGCATGATGCAGTACAGCTCTTTCGACTAATATCTTAAGCATTGTTTTTAAGTACCTTGTAGCCTGCCTGGTGGTTGATAGACATCATAAAGCCTTGATAAACCCGTAAGTCACCAGCACGTTTTAAAGAAGCAAAACGTGTTGTGTAACTTCCAACACAACTGATATCAGTGGCAAGTCAGTTATCAGCGTTCGAAGTCAGGTCGATCCAGGCAGCAAAGTCCAAGAGCAGTTCTTGCCCAAGAACAAAACCCTGTCGTGAGTTGTGGCCCATTTGCCAAGCGTTGCTAGCTTCAAAGTTTGGAAAATGAGAACTGCTTTTAGACTTAAAAAATTTTTCTTCCATCGTCCTCCATGTTTACCCGTGCACGAGGTGTAACAGAACCTTCCTGGCATGCATTTCGATCACGTTCGGCAAGACAAGCGAAGACAGGACAAGACGACAATTACAGAGCGTGTTTTTTTCCTTTTTTATTCCAACATAATAATGGCCAACAAGAAGCGATCGATTGATTCAAACATAGATCTGTGATCCAGGTTGCGTTGATTTTACTTCAAGTCGGCATGATTTGTAGTGTTTTTAAACTTCTGGGATCAGGGGCCATGCAGATGTAAGGAGAGAGACCTGTATGTTGCACAGAAGGGTTAATCTGTTAATCTGTCAGCCCTACATTTTTAAGCTTATACATTGCAGGCAGTTAAAATGAAATAGAGATCCTTGCTGTGACTCTTTAAAGTGAAATCAACATTTTAACCTATTTAGGCCCGAAATCGCCGATTTTGAGTTTACGTGCTGGGTGAAATGAACAGCTTGCTGGATTTGAAGTGAAATCAACATCCTTGCCGTCATGCCTTAATGTGAAATCGCGTAAAGTGAACATTTGGCTGTAATTTGAGTGAAATTAACGTCTTTGCGGTTGCGTGATAACATGAAATCACAATTTTAACGGTTTTAAAAACCTGAAATCAACATTTTTTAAGGTTACATCTTGATTGTTTTCCTTGGCCTAACACTGCACTAACCCTAACGCGTCCTGACCTTAACTCTAACGTTATCCGAAGCGCTAACCCTAACAATGAAGCGCTTGCGCTAACCCTAGGCAATAACCCTCACCCTTCAACGCTAACCCTAGTTTCAAGTGGTAACACTAAACGTTAACTCTAAGCCTAACCTTGTTCCGTTACCCCCAGTTTCAAGCGGTAACCCTACTTTCAAGCGGTAGCTGTATGCGTTAACTCTAAGCCTAACCATGTTCCGTAACCCTAGTTTCAAGCGGTAACCCTAGTTTCAAGCCGTAGCCCTAAGCGTTAACTCTAAGCCTAACCTTGTTCCGTAACCCTAGTTTCAAGCGGTAACCCTATTTCAAGTGGTAACCCTAGTTTCAAGCGGTAGCCCTAAGCCTTAACTCAAAGCCTAACCTTGTTCTGTAACCCTAACCCTTCAACGCTAGCCCTAGTTTCGAGCGGTAACCCTAACCCTAAGTAAAACCCTAAGGGTTTAAGTCCTTGCGGTGGCGTGATAATGTGAAATCAAAATTTTGAGTCTCTGTAAATGACCTGATATCAACATTGTCTAGCTTGTGCATTGCGTGAAATTAAGATTTGGCTGTAATTTGAGTGAAATCAACGTCTTTGCGGTTGCACGTTAACGTGAAATAAACGTTTTGACGGTTTTAACCTGACATCAACATTTTTTGAGGTTACACGTTGCAAAAGATCAATATTTTGCTGGATTTTAAGTGAAATCACCGTCTTTGCGGTCACATGCTGACGTGACAACAAATACAGGGTTTTTTGCATATGTAATATCTCCAAAACGAAACAAACTTCAGCAAAAAAACATGCAGAACATTGTTTAACGCACCTAAACAAAACCGCCCTTTTTCCACCGAAGCCTTCAATTAGTCTCTTCTCTTAGCTTAAAGTGGTACTATGATCAAATCTTTACCGCTTGATTTTTTGGTTTATCACGTAGAATTCCATGAAAGGATAAAAGCGCTGTATACCGCTTGTACCTATCTGCATTAGTTCTGAAGATATTTAACAAATGGTAAATGCCATAGTGTGTGCTGTTGAGTTATGGATTCACATGGGAGGCTGCTAAGCATGAAAGAAGGGTAAGAGTTGCACGAGGTGATAGCCAAGTACTACTCTAGCTTCTTGAGTGCTTAGCAAACCTCAAGTTCATCCATAACTCAATAGTGCGTGCTATGGCGTTTACCATTTGTCTTATAACATAACAGTGAGACACTGGAACAACAGAAGTATTTTTATTGAACTACATCACAGAGCGCGCGCTTTGCTTTAGTTATTGAGTATGTCAGCAGCATACACCCATGGGCAAATGGTAGATGCTGAATTAACCAATCGGAGCGTGCGCTTTGCTTTATTTGTGACCTCTCACGCGAAAACGTTCCGAACGGTTAACCGTTCTTAAACGGATAGCCGTTCATAAGCCGTTTATCAGCCGTTCGAACGGACTGGCATGCCGTTCGAACGCCTCAAGCTATCCATTCACAAAAATTCATCATCCGTTTGAACGGCTCAAGCTATCCGTTCGAAAAACATCATCAGCCGTTCGAACGGCTTGAGCTATCCGTTCGAGAAAATTCATCAGCCGTTCAAACAGCTTGAGCTATCCATTCGAGAAAATTCATCAGCCGTTCGAACGGCTCAAGCTCTCCGTTCGAAATAAATCATCAGCCGTTCGAACAGCTCGAGCTATCCGTTTGAGAAAGTAATTCATCGGCCGTTCGAATGGCCCGAGGAAAAAAAAAATTTTTTTTGGAAGCTGTTACAGTTCACGAACAGTCGTCACGTTTCTGTTCTTTGTTTACCTTCACTTAATAAATCTCATTCCAGTCACAACTTTTCTCGCGAAAAAAATTAAAGAACACCGCTCTTCAAAAATCATGTTTTCTCACTAAAAATTAATTGCGGAGCATATAAAAATTTATATTCGTTTGAAAGGTCAAGAATATGACTTTTCCCGGCTATTGTTTTTCTTCGAGGTGAACATAAAGCTCAGATTACGAGGTCACACCGAACCCACGCGTTACACAAACTATCTTCAAAACTCTGCCTTTGAAGCAAAATATCACTCGCGCGCTCACAACTACCACAAATTGGCATCCTTATCAATCCAGCTTCATCACTTTAAAATTTTAGCAAAATCGATCAACACCAGAAGAAATTGATCTTTCGTATTTCATTCAATAGCCAAGTTCACTTAGGAAGAGTGGTCGCTCATAGCAACCGAAAACCACACAAAGCGCCGTTTTGGTCCAAAAAAATTCAGGATTATTGCTTGGGAGCCGAAACTTTGAATGGGAACATCTTTTTCGAACTTTTCTGAGGTGATTTAGGCGAAAAAATGACTTCTGACAGCTACAAAAGAGAACGAAACAAAAGCCAGAGCAGACAGGATAATGAGTCAATAGTTTATTCACGGCGTGTGAAATCGAGAATGTCTCAAAATAACTTTAAGATTGCAGCACAGAGATAAAGGCCCCTTGAAACCACAACAGTTTAGCAACAGGTACACTTATATCAGTCCGCTGTTTCTGAATTAGAAACTCGGGTTTGCTTTGGTGTTTCTTTTTCGGTCACATGGAGTAATTTCACTGTTTAGCAAATTATTATTACCATGTGTCCGGAGTCCGCAGACCCCCGCGGTGTGGCAGCGGCATTGAAAACTGCGCTTGTTTGAAATGGCTTTTCATTGCTGTCGCGCATGGTACACTGGATAGAATTAAGAAGTTCGCCTCTGTAGGCGACTTTCAAGCTTTTCTTGATTCCTGTAATGGTTAGCTCAGCTAGCAGAGGACTTTTTTTTTTTTTCTTTCAAACGGTTTTCCAAACAGCTTCTAAAACGGAATTTTCGTTCGTGTCGTGTGCGGAAAAGCCCAATAAATGCGCCGTCGTGTGTGTGGTGTGTGTGTAAGGTCATGTTAACAGTTTCATGCCCTTCGTTGCCTTATCCGTTCGAAAAAATTCATTTGCCGCTTCAACCTGTTCGACAAAATTCATTAGCCGGTTCGTGCCCGTTTCGGGACCTTGTCCGTTCGCTGAAAATTTCAAGAAGCCGTGTCATTCCTCCGTTCGATCATCATCCCGTGTGACGGAAATTTTCGTTAGCCGTTTCATCCGTTTGACCATCATCCGTTCAAAAAATTTTAATTAGCCGTTCATCCGTTCACGTTACCTCGTTTTTGCGAATGGCATGTGCCTAGCCGTTTCGTCACCCCGTTCGCTTGCCGTTCCGTTCAGCGTTTGAACGGCTACCGTTCGGATACGTGTTTCGCGTGAGAGGTCACATTTTATGGTTATTAATCAAGTTTTGAAAAATGTGTTCAAATATGCAAATGAGATGACTGATGACATCATTCACTCAACCCAATATTATATTAAGGACATAAATAGAGCTATCTTGGCCAATTTGCAGCGCAGACCATTGAAACTTGGTAGGCTAATTAAATTCTACAGGAAACAGACCTACAGCTATAATAAGTTTTGTTCTCATGGAAACTCACTCTTTTCCAGTCCTACCCACTTGATTTCAATATGTTAGGATTTTCAGCTCAAAAATTTTTAACAAAAGCCACAAACTTGAGCTAACATATTTATATGCTTGCTGGATAATGCACATCAAGCACCATTACAAATGTGAAAATGAAATGCCAAAGGTGGCCAGAAATGCCTTTTAATACTGGGGGGAGCTCTGGAACCCAGTATGTTTCCCTAGTAACAAAACTGCCTCAACTCATATTGCGGAGCAGCATTAAGCAGAATCCTGTTGCAAAAAATCAAACATTTCTGTTCATAAAATGTGGCGGAGATAGTCTCTTTTCATCATATTGATCAAAATTGGTTGTGTATGATGTCATCACTTGGCTAATTTGCATATTTTAAATTTGAATATCTCTGGAACAGGAGATATTGAGAACAGTAAACAGCATTTTAATTCTTATACAGACTACTTGCTTATGTTTTTAAAATGGCTTCGGTTGAAAAGATGCCATTTTCTGTCATACTGTAGTACCACTTTAAATTGTTTGATTTTTTTTTTCCTCACCTTCATCCTTAATTGTTCTTGTTAATATCTCACTTTGTTACACTATTTATTGTATAATTTCGTTTTATTTTTCACTGTACAACTGACAATGGATATTGTTTCATCCAAAACATGTTGTAATTAAAAAATGAACTTCAATAATATTGTTGTATGGTCATCAAAGCGATAACAATAAAAGTACTTTGAACTTGTGCGGAATACAACCTGTTATTGACAATAAATAACACTGTATATGTCTACTTCTTGTAATTAATGCCGATAAAAATAATTGTCAGTGATAAAAAATTCTATTCTTTATGAACTCTATCAAATTGTGATAGCTAATTTATTTTTATGTCATGTGTACATTTAAGTATTCATTTTTTTTCTGCTCGGTAGGTAATTGCTTGTTTCATTCACCTCATTGGGCAAATTAGAGTTCAGTCTGTTCACCATGCTCCTTGCAAGGCATTTACTTGTCTGATATTCACCTTGTTGGCAAGTTGCAATTCAGTTTGTTTACATCAGTGAACAATTCACTTGTCTTATTTGCCTCATTTGGCAAATTAGAATTCAGAAAACCATAGACTGTGGTTGTACTTTAGAACTGAACTGGTTGGTACTCATGGGACAACTGCATGGCGAGACTTATGAAGGAACATTGTCTTCCCCTCAATCCCTCACTTAAAACGTTCACTACCCTAATGAATACTCCCAAACTACTTAAAATAATTTACGCCTTACATGAAAAAACTACTGTACTGTTGATTGCTTCCCTTTGCATCAAGGAATATGCTCCCTTCAAATGTTTCCCTTTGCATCAAACGAATATGCTTTTCCCTTTGAATGCTATCCTTTTCACAATCAAACAAATGCAACTCCAACAAATGATCAAATCCCAATGTCACAATACAAACTCCCCTCCCATCATAACATCACAGACCTTTCTACACAGTGGGGGGCCTGGGAACTGCTAACAAACCGGTAACCTGACGTTGAGGAGATTCAGGACAGCAGAAGCTGCCCTACAATGGGCAGCAATAACTAACGCATGCTATTCATATCATTTTGTGACTGGGCACCTTTTCATAGAATACTAAAATCACAACAGACCTGGTGATATTACATACAAGTCCTTTATCACTACCACACAGGTCCTCCTCTGCTTTTTTTTCTTCAGGCGTGAAATTTGCTCCACAGCACCAGAAAAGAGTGGAGTAGATACAGTCTCTCCCTCTCCAGAAAATTCTCAGAAATCAACACCAACAACAGGAAAGGAAGATTGACAAAAGGCATGGATACAAGGAAATAGGTTTGTAGTTTTGGTTTAATGATTAATGTTTAATGAGTGTCCTTTGTCGTTAATGGCCTTTCAGTTACAAGATTCATGTCTCTAAGAAAGGGTTCAAGCAGTAAGGAACAACTAGCCCGTGTGTTCTCTCTCTCTAAAATTCTTGTGTAATTCAGGGAATTAATTGTTGGGGTAGAAATTAAACTAATTCAGGTAGCCAATGATAAGATTAGATTAAAAATTGGGGGTCCACTTGAACTCCGTTTTTAAGATAATCGCATATCACTGACCATAGCTGTTCGTAGGATTTCTAGTCACCCAAGGCAATTCTGCGCCGGATTTCATTCCTATCGGCATATATTTAAGTTGAAGAATGTGTGTTTAACACATCATTATATAGGCCTATCTGATAGATCTTTGCTACATATGTACTTAAATCAGTAGAATTATGCTTAAAAATGCAACATCTAAGTCATGCACACCTGTATCCAGTACTACACATGTATCCATTATCTATTTAACATCTACATGTATACTGCGGATCTGCAGGACAACCTCAATAACTCAATCTCGTGCTATCAATATGCGGACGACACCACCCTGTATAACAGTCCACCGCTAAAGAACTCGTGCAAAATGTTGCCGACTTTAACAACTCTCTCAGAAGCATGGCCAGCTGGTCTTACAAATCAAATCTTGCCCTTAATCCGGTGAAAACCAAACAGATGGTGCTATCAACAAACAACTGGCTCGAGTCCACGATCTTAAACATCAGATCACACAATTGGAAATCTCGAACTGCCAATTGGAAAGAGTGAGTGAAACAAAGTACTGGAGTAAAACTTCAGAGAATTTGAAGTGACATATGTCCCGCGTCGTGTTTTTACTTTCAGTTTACAACTCACTATTTGTCCCTTACTTAACTTATGGTGTTTTGTGCTTGGGGAAATTGTGCCTTGACATTTCAAAGAAAGATCGTAATTCTACAAAAACGGGCCTTACGTCTTATTCACTTCAGTAAGTCTAAGGAACACACCGTACCGTTCTTTCTCAAATCGAATTGCCTTCCCTACCTAGCCTATTTTTTCAGAGATTGTAGCTATTTTTGTATGATATCAACAGACAGATAGCACCAGTTAGTATACTCGACCAATTCGTTAAGACTAGAACCGATAAAATGCACGCTTTTTTCTTGAGAATCGGCGCCCAAATTGGAACTCTATTCCTTATTCGATCAAACTACTTAAACGTTCGTCCTTTCGTAAAAAGATAAAGGAATTATTACTAAATTTCTTGCGGTCTGAAGTTGATTATGTCGAAGTCCCCCGGCCTTATTAAGGTATTTAATTACTTTAGCGTAGCCTGTCGCTTCGTAATCATTAATGGGACTTGGGTTGTTTTATGTTGACGATATTTATTTCTTTTTATTGATATAGTCAGTGTTTCCTTCTGTTATTTAGTCCATCCCGACAATTCCTTGTCTTCAGGATCTCCCCGCCTTGATTTAGTCTATAAGCTATTTGCGGGGGGAAACTAATGTAATTTCTTGTATTTTACTAAATTTTAAATAAAAATTTTGTGTGTGTTGTTGTTGTTGTTGTTAAGTGAGATTCCCGATCATGTCAGGATGTGGCAAATGACCTCTTATGGAGTCTTACGCACACTTCGTAAGCTGAAACACTTTACAGACTTCAACCTTAGAAAGAGACTTGCAGAATTACTAGTGTTATCAAGAGATCGGACTATTTGTGACTCTGTCTTCTCCATCTCTGCCACAATATTTGCTGATCCGCCTTCAAAGAATTGAGTTTGCTGCCGCAAGTTTGTTTATGGACCAGAGATGTGAACGAGCAGTGGAGAACATTTTAAAGCTAAATGGCTTTCCTGTGGAAGACAGAAGGGAATTTTAATTTGCTGTGAAGTTGACCTCTTTTAAAGCACTCTCCTTTTAAACAGTGGCCAACATATCTGACTTACAAACGGAGTCCCTATACGTAGAGAGCTGCGCTCATCCGACTGTATTAGACTGCAGGTTCCTTTAGAAAGGGGACCTTTCATCTGACCCCGGGGGGGGCGCGCCCTTATATTTAATAATCTACCAAAGGAACTGAAAACCTGGTGACGACTTAATATTTTTCATCGTGGTTTACTTTAAGTACTTAAGAAACCGGGCGAAGACACGCCGTCCCCCCCCCCCCCCCCTCAGTACTTTTTAAATTAGTTTAAGTTCTTACTGGTGCATATATACCTGGGAATGTTTATTTTACTATTTTACTATTTCAATTTATAATTGTAAATATTTAATATATTTTAAGTTGATCTTTATAATGTACTTTAGTTAGTAAACAGATGAAGAGCCACTTTGTGGAAACGCTCGTTATTCACACCCTTTACTTACGTACTACTTCACTGTACTATTGGTACCAATTGGACACCTATCTGCCATGGTATAGGAAAAATAATAAAAACTCTCCACATACGAGAGTTTTTTTGTTTTTTAGGTATAATGGACTGAATCAGAATAGGAAGTGATCTGCCCAGGGTCACCGAGTATCCAACAAAGGAAACACTACATACCAATAAATAGAAATAAAGTAACATAAACAAACCAAGTACATTAAGATTACGAAGTGAAGCTAACCTAAAGTATTAAATAACTTAATAAGGACGGGAGACTTTCGACATAATTCAACTTCAGACCCGCAAGAATTTAGGAATAATTCCTTTATCTTTTTACGAAAGGACCGAACGTTTTAAGTATTATGTTTGATCGAATAAGGAATAGAGTTCCAAATTTGGGCGCCCGATTCTCAGAAAAAAGCGTGCATTTTATCGGTTCTAATTCTTAACGAATTGGTCGAGTATACTAACTGGTGCTATCTGTCTGTTGATATCATACAATAATAGCTACCAATCTCTGAAAAAATTAGGCTAGGTAGGGGAAGGCAATTCGATTTGAGAAGAACGGTACGGTGTGTTCCTTAGACTTACTGAATGTGAATAAGGACGTAAGGCCCGTTTTTTGTAGAATTACGATCTTTCTTTGAAATGTCAAGGCACAATTTCCCCAAGCACAAACACCATAAGTTAAGTAAGGGACCAAATAGTGAGTTGTAAACTGAAAGTAAAAACACGACGCGGGACATAATGTCACTTCAAATTCTCTTGAAGTTTACTCCAGTAACTTTGTTTCACTCACTCTTTCCATTGGCAGTTCGAGATTTCCAATTGTGTGATCTGATGTTTAAGATCGTGGACTCGAGCCAGTTGGTTTGTTGATAGCACCATCTGTTGGTTTTCACCGGATTAAGGGCAAGATTTGATTGTAAGACCAGCTGGCCATGCTTCTGAGAGAGTGTTAAAGTCGGCAACATTTTGCACGAGTTCTTTAGCGGTGACTGTTTATACAGGGTGGTGTCGTCCGCATATTGATAGCACGAGATTGAGTTATTGAGGTTGTCCTGCAGATCCGCCAGTATACATGTAGATGTTAAAATAGATAATGGATACATGTGTATACATGGATACAGGTGTGCATGACTTAGATGTTGCATTTTTTAAGCATAATTCTACCTGATTTAATGACATATGTAGCAAAGATCTATCAGATAGGCCTATATATGATGTGTTAAACACACATTCTTCAACTTAAATATATGCCGATAGTAATGAATCCGGCCAGAATTGCCTTGGGTGACTAGAAATCTAGAAATGCTATGGTCTGTGATATGCTTTATCTTAAAACGAGTTCAGTGACCCCAATTTTTAATCTAATCTTATCATTTTTCTACCTGAAATTAGTTAATTCTACCCAAATTAATTCTGAATTACAGAATTTATAGACAGAGAACAAGGGCAGTGGTCTTACTGCTTGAACCCTTCTTTGAGACATGAATCTTGTAACTGAGCCATTAAGACAAGACACTCATTAAAAATTAATCATTAAACAAAACTACAAACCTATTTCCTTTTCCATGCCTTTTTTCAATTCTTTCTTTTCTGTTGTTGGTGTTGATTTCTGAGAATTTTTCTGCTGTATACTCACTTTTTCTGGTGCTGTGGGAGCAAATTTCACACCCTGAAAAAAAAAGCAGGACTTGTGTGTGTGATAAAGGACTTGATGTAATATACCAGGTCTGTTGTGATTTTAGTATTCTATGAAAGGTGCCAGTCACAAAATGAATGAATGCATGCGTTAGTTATTGCTGCCCTTGTAGGGCAGCTTCTGCTGTCCTGATATCTCCTCAACGTCAGGTTACCTGTTTGTTAGCAGTTCCCAGGCCCCACTGTGTAGAAAGTCTGTGATTGTTATGATGGAGGGAGTTGTATTGTGACATTGTGCTTTGATCATTTGTTGAGTGCATTTGTTGATGTGAAAGGATAGCATTCAAAGGGAGCATATTCGTTGATGCAAAGGGAAACATTTGAAGGGAGCATATTCCTTGATGCAAAGGGAAGCAATCAACAGGTACAGTAGTTTTTCATGTAAGGCGTAAATTATTTTAAGTATTTTGGGAAGTATTCATTAGGGTAGTGAACGTTTAAGTGAGGGATTGAGGGGAAGACAATGTTCCTTCATAAGTCTCGCCATGCAGTTGTCCCATGAGTACCAACCAGTTCAGTTCTAAAGTACAACCACAGTCTATGGTTTCTGAATTCTAATTTGCCAAATGAGGCAAATAAGACAAGTGAATTGTTCACTGATGTAAACAAACTGAATTGCAACTTGCCCAACAAGGTGAATCAGACAAGTAAATTGCCTTGCAAGGAGCATGGTGAACAGACTGAACTCTAATTTGCCCAATGAGGTGAATGAAACAAGCAAATTACCTACCGAGGCAGAAAAAAAATGAATACTTAAATGTACACATGACATAAAAATAAATTAGCTATCACAATTTGATAGCAGTTCATAAAGAATAGAATTTTTTATCACTGACAATTATTTTATCGGCATTAATTACAAGAAGTAGACATATACAGTGTTATTTATTGTCAATATACAGGTTGTATTCCGCACAAGTTCAAAGTACTCTTTATTGTTATCGCTTTGATGAACCATACAACAATATTATTGAAGTTCATTTTTTAATTACAACATGTTTTGGATGAAACAATATCCATTGTCAGTTGTACAGTGAAAAATAAAACGAAATTATACAATAAATAGTGTAACAAAGTGAGATATTAACAAGAACAATTAAGGATGAAGGTGAGGAACAAAAAAAATCAAACAATTTAAAGTGGTACTACAGTATGACAGAAATGGCATCTTTTCAACCGAAGCCATTTTAAAACATAAGCAAGTAGTCTGTATAAGAATTAAAATGCTGTTTACTGTTCTCAAATATCTCCTTGTTCCAGAGATATTCAAATTTAAAATATGCAAATTAGCCAAGTGATGACATCATACACAACCAAATTTTGATCAAATATGATGAAAAGAGATATCTCAGCCAATTTATAACAGAAATGTTTGATTTTTTGCAACAGGATTCTGCTTAATGTGCTCCGCAATATGAGTTGAGCAGTTTTGTTACTATGGAAACATACTGGGTTCCAGAGCTCCCCAGTATTAAAGGCATTTCTGGCCACCTTTGGCATTTCATTTTCACATTTGTAAATGGTGCTTGATGTGCATTATCCAGCAAGCATATAAATATGTTAGCTCAAGTTTGTGGCTTTGTTAAAAATTTTTGAGCTGAAAATCCCTAACATATTGAAATCAAGTGGGTATGGACTGGAAAAGAGTGAGTTTCCATGAGAACAAAACTTATTATAGCTGTAGGTCTGTTTCCTGTAGAATTTAATTAGCCTACCAAGTTTCAATGGTCTGCGCTGCAAATTGGCCAAGATAGCTCTATTTATGTACTTAATATAATATTGGGTTGAGTGAATGATGTCATCAGTCATCTCATTTGCATATTTAACACATTTTTCAAACTTGATTATAACATAAATGTGACCTCTCACGCGAAAACGTTCCGAACGGTAGCCGTTCAAACGCTGAACGGAACGGCAAGCGAACGGGTGACGAACGGCTAGGCAAGCCATTCGAAACGGGTAACGTGAACGGATGAACGGCTAATTAAAATTTTTGAACGGATGAGGTCAAACGGATGAACGGCTAACGAAAATTTCCGAACGGATGAGATCGAACGGATGAACGGCTTCTGAAATTTTCGAACGGACAAGGTCGAACGGACGAACGGCTAATGAATTTTTTCGAACAGGTGAACGGCAAATGAATTTTTTCGAACGGATAAGGTCGAAGGGATGAACTGTTAATGACCTTTCACACAAAAACGCGCTTTATTGGCTTTCCGTTTTCGAACGAAATTCCGTTTAGAAGCTGTTTGAAAACCGTTTGAAAGAAAAAAAAAAGTCCTCTGCTAGCTGAGCTAAACATACAGTAATCAAGAAAGCTTGAAAGTCGCCTACAGAAGCGAACTTCTTAAATTCTATCCAGTGTACAATGCGGACAGAAAAAGCCATTTCAAACAAGCTCATTTCATGCCGCTGCCACACCGCGGGTCTGGGACTCCGGGACACATGGTAATAATAATTTGTAAACAGTGAAATTTCTCCATGTCACCGAAAAAGAAAACAAAGCAAACCCAGTTTCTAATTCAGAAACAAGCGACGAAAATGTACTGTTGCTAAACTGTTGTGGTTTAAGGCCTTTATCTCTGTCTCAATCTTAAAGTTATTTTGAGACATTCTCGATTCACACGCGTGAATAAACTATTGACTCATTATCCTGTCTGCTCTGGCTTTTGTTTCGTTCTCTTTTGTAGCTGTCAGAAGTCATTTTTTCGCCTAAATCACCTCAGAAAAGTTCGAAAAAGATGTTCCCATTCAAAGTTTCGGCTCCCAAGCAATAATCCTGAATTTTTTTGGACCAAAACGGCGCTTTGTGTGGTTTTCGGTTGCTATGAGCGACCACTCTTCCTAAGTGAACTTGGCTATTGAATGAAATACGAAAGATCAATTTCTTCTGGTGTTGATCGATTTTGCTAAAATTTTAAAGTGATGAAGCTGGATTGATAAGGATGCCAATTTGTGGTAGTTGTGAGCGCGCGAGTGATATTTTGCTTCAAAGGCAGAGTTTTGAAGATAGTTTGTGTAACGCGTGGGTTCGGTGTGACCTCGTAATCTGAGCTTTATGTTCACCTCGAAGAAAAACAATAGCCGGGAAAAGTCATATTCTTGACCTTTCAAACGAATATAAATTTTTATATGCTCCGCAATTAATTTTTAGTGAGAAAACATGATTTTTGAAGAGCGGTGTTCTTTAATTTTTTTCGCGAGAAAAGTTGTGACTGGAATGAGATTTATTAAGTGAAGGTAAACAAAGAACAGAAACGTGACGACTGTTCGTGAACTGTAACAGCTTCCAAAAAAAATTTTTTTTTTCCTCGGGCCATTCGAACGGCCGATGAATTACTTTCTCAAACGGATAGCTCGAGCTGTTCGAACGGCTGATGATTTATTTCGAACGGAGAGCTTGAGCCGTTCGAACGGCTGATGAATTTTCTCGAATGGATAGCTCAAGCTGTTTGAACGGCTGATGAATTTTCTCGAACGGATAGCTCAAGCCGTTCGAACGGCTGATGATGTTTTTCGAACGGATAGCTTGAGCCGTTCAAACGGATGATGAATTTTTGTGAATGGATAGCTTGAGGCGTTCGAACGGCATGCCAGTCCGTTCGAACGGCTGATAAACGGCTTATGAACGGCTATCCGTTTAAGAACGGTTAACCGTTCGGAACGTTTTCGCGTGAGAGGTCACAAATAAAGCAAAGCGCACGCTCCGATTGGTTAATTCAGCATCTACCATTTGCCCATGGGTGTATGCTGCTGACATACTCAATAACTAAAGCAAAGCGCGCGCTCTGTGATGTAGTTCAATAAAAATACTTCTGTTGTTCCAGTGTC
>JAHPZR010001314.1:0-33010 GCA_019787425.1 Platygyra sinensis
TTTTTGGAATGAATAGTTGGCGCACTGTTTTACAGCGTAAAAATTAGGCCAATCTTTTTCATAAACTGTAGAATGTCAAAACAAGTGAGCCCCCCCCCCCCCCGGCGATTGCTGTTGAGTTGACCTGGAAAACTTTAATAAGCCCAAGCATATCCGTAAGCCTTTCTTTACCATGTTTGTGTGAGACAATTTGAGAGAAGGCAACACGGAGACGGTGTTGATTTGACTTGAAAACGATCGTTTCTGAAAACTTGATATTATGCGCTAAAGCTTCATTACATGAATTTCAAGTCAACGTCGTGATAATTTTTGAGTGGCTATTGCGCACCATTCAGAGCATAAATTCGCATCTTTTAAAGAATTTCAGAATGTAAACAAGTGAACAGTAAGTGCTGTTGCGTTTGGAACTTCTTGCGGAAAAAGCGCAATTTAACTTCTTTTTGCCGCTTGCGTGTTCTTGCGGCGCAAGAACTTCTTGCGCCACTTCTTGCGCGTGCATTATTTTTGGGCTGTACTGTAGCATTAAACCTAAGAACTTGAGAATTTCTTAGTCACATTTTGTTTAAATAAACTATTAATCTCTTCATCGAAATTGTTGTAGATAGAAGGACCAGAAAAATGTAGATTGATCAGGGAAATGTAGATCAACGGAGAAATGTAGATCACTGTCTAGCACACTGCCTCCAGTTAGTTTTGCACGAGGCTGGCAGAAAGTGTAGAAGTTTAAGAGAGGCCCTCGAGTTGGTGAAAGAGATAGTCAAATTGGTTAAGTTGTCTCCAGAGAGATCTACGCTTTTTTGCGCAAAATTTAGAGAATTATGAAGAAGGTGTAACACTGAAGCCACTGTGCCCCACCCGCTGGACAGTCAGGACAGCAGCATTCAGTGCTGTTCTTGAACACTACTGTATTTACCTGCGTATAGGCTGCACCCGCATATTAGCCGCACCCTGAACTTTTGACTAAATTTTGTAGATAAAAAAGCTCTCAATAACAGTAACATAAACCAATAAACTGAAACAACTTTTTTTAATTTCTGATTTGACAAGACTACAAGGTCAACAAATGGAACACCTCTCAAAAACAAAACAGCTTTCTTGTTAAATCGTTCATAAATAATCGCAAATATTAGACATGATTCTCATAACTTCTACAGTACTAAGCTGCCAAAAAGACTAAAATCCCTCAAAGTCATTGTCACTATTTCCAAAAATACAATGGTAATCACTTTCATTAAGTTCAACAGTGGACATTTAATCCTGCTCTGCATAGTAAAGTTCTCCTTCTTCATCAACCTCAGCATCCTCATGGTTGAAGGGGTCAGTGTCGTCTTCACCTTGCCACAGGATATCATCCTCTGTTCCATAAATGGAATTAGTAACGCAGCACTTTAGGAATGACTGTCTGACTGTCTGACTGTCGAGGGTGAAATTACTTCCCAGCCTTTTAAGATCCATTTGCAGATCAACTGCAAATCAGGCTTCCTTATACGACCTGCTGGTGTGAAAGAGTGCTCGCCATCAAGCATCCACTTGTTGTCAATATGTTGTCAACTGATTGGGAGCAGGCAAATGAAGATGACAAGTTTACTTGTAAGACGGCCAAGACGGTCGACGTAGCAACGACAGATACGAGTTACGATTTACGAGTTTATTGGCAAAATAATGGAGAATAACAACAGGAACAAGGAACAAAACAAAACGGGAATGAGTAACACTGAAATACAATAAACAAACTAAAATAAGCCTAATGCTAAAAAGAGTAAAACGAAACAAAATAAGCTAGCTAAACTAAGTAATAACAAAATAACTATCGCAAATAAGAAGATTGCATGACAAAAACAAAGAAACAGGAAATTGTGTGACAAGAAACTGTCAACAGTTGCTGAGTATTACATGAAATACAGAACTAAGGTTCAAGTTACCAGATTACACAATCGTGCTAAGCTGTATACTAGCAAGTCACACAAGTAATTACAGCGATAAAAACGAGCTACAAAAGGGTATAAAAGAACAGAAATGAATTTGGATTTGTGCAAGCAATCACAAGTAATCAAAAAGGATATGTGGTAAGCGAAAAACACAATATTCACTAGCAAAAAACTAGAAATAAACGAACAGAAATTAAACTACATGCTGTGCTACACTAAAGGTCAAGAAAGCTAAGAAATAATACTAAACGAAAATACAAGCTAGTAAAGGCAACTAAAAGCAATTGCTAACTGTGACTATTGAAACAAAAGAAATGAACTAGACCTAAGCGCTAAAAGAAAGTACAAAACTAGTTAATGTGTTTACATACCAAGGGCTATTGAGAAAATAGCATGTGAACTACACCAGTGCTTGACTTGAGTACTTGAGTATAGCTCAGAATAAACCAACTGAATCTGGCGAGCAAGTGGTAGTCAATTTATTACAGATTTGAGGAAACTGTAGGAATAACTCTCAACCAAATAAGGCCAGGGAGTGTATTGTATTTGCCCACAAATACAGGATTTACCTAAGGGAACTAGGAGGTAACATCTCCTACACAACAGGATTTAGCTAAGGGAAGTGTGTGGGAATGAATCACAACCACAACTTAAAATAAGGTGTGTAAGGAAACCAAACTAATGTAGGAAAATAACTCAAATAGCAAGAAGAATAATGTTAAACACTAATAAAATGCTTTGAAAATAAGAACCATAAATGAACTCAAGTGACTTTGTCACATACTGTTGCTGTTTATCGAACTCATCCAAATGAAAATGAACTTGTGGGACATCTGCCATAAGAATTTAGCCCCATTGCTGCCTTAATTTTATTCAGAACGATGGGGAAATTGTCTGCAAAGTGACTGGGAAAAGGGTTCACTCAAAAGGGCCTTGAGGAGGACTGGCTATTCCCTGCAAGCTACGTTGGACTTCATCAAACAAGAAACATGTTCAGAGGCTGGATAAACTTATTGCTACCGAAAAGAGCAAAATTATTCAAAAATATGGACTTGTTTAGTGCAAACTTGTATGATGTTGACTTGTTTGATGTTACAATAAACTGTTAAGAACTTACGAAGCTAATGTCGATTTATTGTTTTGGAAAACTGTGCATAATAATGACCTCCAAGCTCATGTACCCGCATATTAGCCACACCCCAAACTTTGGTCGTTGTTTTTGGTTAAAAAAGTGTGGCCTACACACAGGTAAATATGGTATGTTGTGCTTCAGCGACAATGGAAGATATACACTACACATGACAAGTATGGACAGAGGGCAACTGGAGTGCTGTCAAGCCTTGATAAATTTGACTCTGTGCTTGGTCTTAAACTTGGCTAACTTCAATTTGGAGCTGCAGAGCAACTTTCTAGGATGCTGCAAGAAGCTACTACCACAGCAAATTTAGCCAAGAATCACTATACACAACTTCGCACAGAGGCAGTGTGTGATAAATTTAACCAGTTGTGTCTCCTTTTCAGAGGGTAAGTCTGGCGGAGCCAGTACTGCAACGATACAGAAGAGCTCCCGCTAGACTTGATGATGGAGCTCCTCCTCATCACTTTAAATGTCCAAAGGATTACTATTGAGTGCAATACTATAAAGCTTGCGAAAAAATTAAAACAGAATTAGAAAGCTGGTTCAACCAAGCCAAGTTAAAGCCAGTCTCTAACTTAGAGAAACTTCTTGTGAACACAGCAATCAGGGACGACTTCAGCGAACATTTGGAAGAGCTGCAAAGGTCTTCCTTTGGAACTGATATGGATTGTGGCCAGCTTGGGCACCAGTTTTACCTCGTGCATGACTCAGTGAAAACTAAGCTTCCTGAAGTACGTCAGGTTACAAATATAAGAACCACTTGCGAAGCTTTCAACAAAACTCCTGTCACCAAAATGCTACTAGGAGAGGTCCACAAACTGCTACGATTGTATTTGACATTACCTGTGGCATTGGCAACTTCCGAGCACACGTTTTCTTCCCTACGTCGCCTAAAAACCTACTTTAAAAGCACCATGAATCAGAATCGTCTAAACAACTGCCTACTCTTGAATTGTCACAAGTCTATTATAGACACATTAGACACTGTAGACATTGCAAAGAAGCTTGTTTGTGCAGACGAACCATGCAAAAGACATTTGGAAAATATGAGTAGACTAGAGGTATGTGCTTGACTTTGGGTATGATGAGCCCCCCATGTTTCAAAATGCTCTGCCGCCTCTGCTCAAGTAAAGAATCTCAAGTCGGACAAGCATCTCAAGTAAGATAAGAAACAAAGACAAAGCATTTCAAGCAAGACAAGAATCTTCTCACGTAAGTCAAGCATCGCATTCATAAGAAAGACTCCATTGGCTCTTTTAAAACGTCTCTTTAAAATATTTTTTAGCCAAGAACTCTTAAGTCAATTTGTAGATGTGCATGTCATGAAGTCAATTAAAAATATTCATACTTATTAAATTTTAGCTGTTTTCTATTTTTTGTATTTTTTATCATCTCACAAGTGTAAATAGTAATTTTAATTTTTAACTTAGGATAGAGGGCCACTGGTTTGTCAGTTTTTAACTGTTATGTGTTACCCTCTTTAAATAAAGTTGCTACTACTACTACTACTGCTACTGCTACTGCTACTATCTCAAGAAAGACAAGCATCTCAAGTAAGGCAAGCATCTCAAGTAAGTCGAGCGCCTCGAGCAAGTCAAGCATATCTGTAAGACATATTCCAGTACAATATATGGTCCCATACATGAGGTACCCACGGATGGAGTCGAGAGCACAGCTGAATGCATAGATTGTGGGCTCACAATTAGTGGCTTGCAAGTGCTGACCGGTGAGACCACAGCGGCATGACCCTCTTTACCTTTTGCTCAGGAAATTATCCGGGGAGAGAACATGGTGGACAGGTTGAATATTCAAGACACTGTCCTCAGGGTTGTGGAGAACTTGCACAGAATGCCTTAACACAAAATATGGTTGTTTTGCCCCATGTCCTGTTTGCCCGAAGTCCTTTCACTCGGACCAAGAGTTGTTTTGCCTGAAGTATGAAGTCGTTTCGCCCAGACTGAGAATCCACACTTGTTGCAGCGAAGCCATTAAGCTTCACAGCAGACTAATTTTGGTCGCATTTGTGACCAGCCTGGTCAGAAACCAGGCTCATTTGAGATTTTTTTGGATGTATGTATATCCCCGTATTTGCCTCGACTTCAAGTAATCGAAATCAAGGTTCTTTTGATTTGGAAGAACTTTGACCATCAAATGGAAACCAATTTGGAAGAGAAAATCCTGTTTTGTGTAGGAGCCACATTTTCACAGCGAAGAGTTTGAAAGCAAGTGAAGTTTGTACAAATTCCCATGACTAAAGCAGCTTTGTTTCTCAGAATATTTGACGCAGTTCCTGGAACTTTCAAATGTCCTAGTCTGCGTTCACTATCCACATGCTGGCGAATGCACAACAGCACTGCATGTTATAATATGTTTTGTGCAAAAATGTTATTTTGCCGCATGATTCGGTACTGATTTACTTATAGTTGTGGAATGATAAAAAGATATAACGCATGTGAAACATCCTAAGTTTAGTGGCAAAGACTTTGGACATTTGCGAATGTATAAACGTGAATAGGTTTTTCTTTACATGCAAGATTAAAAGGTAAAGTCTGCATTTGAGCCAAGTGGCCCATCAGGCCAGAGCTTATTCTGGTTTCTGTAGCATGAAGTGACTAGGAGTATTTCTACTCCCCACTGGATAGGATGCTAGTCCATCCAAGGGTTACCCCCAGCATTAAATTCGCCGGTGCCCATTTATCCACCTGGGTGGAGAGAGGCACTGTGAGAGTAAAGTGTCTTGCCCAAGAACACAACACAATGTCCCCGGTCAGGGTTCGAACCCAGACTGCTCGCTCCAGAGTCAAGTGCACTAACCATGAGGCCTCTGCGCCTCCCACATGTGAGATTTAAGACACTTGTATTTGCATGCTGCTTAATTCTGCGTACATTTTGTCTAAAGTAATTCTCAAGCTCTCCGAAGAATTTGAAATTATGCCTTCCACTTAAACTGTTTACTCGTTACAAAACTTTTCTGGCTCAAAATGGCTGATTTGAGCTATTTGGTGGGTTTTGCGTTGACTCTAACAACACGTTATGAGAAGGAGTCAAGGGTGGAAAGCTCATTTTTGACCTCTCCAGTGCCAAGCAGATTTTTACACAGAAATTTGAATCGCTCGGCTTCCAAATCGAACACCAGATAAATTGAAAGGTTGATACTTCTTCTCAGGGCATTCAATCATAGATCCATTTGAAATCCAAGTGCTAACCACCAAGTAATTTTCAAGAAATGCAACTTTTGAAGTGACTAGCATCCGTGGGCGGGATTTCATGTGCCAAGGAGCAACAGTCACACTGTTTGCTCCACCCTTATTGGATGCAATCTTTAGCATCATCCAATCAGTATGAAGTAACAGCGTGAATGTGGATGAGCTTTCAAGTATTCATGGCCATGAATAATTGATGAAAGGTTTTCACATGAGTGAAAAGTTTATTGGGTCGACTTCAGTACCTTTTTTAAAACAGAAGAGTTTTTGAACCCATTAACCTTTTGCAAAATACTCTAATCTAGTAGCTCTATCCCTCTACAATACTTCCTAAATGACATGAAAAACATCTTAAACTTCACCCGCAGCACGCCACTTTCCCATGGAAACTACTAGCACTTATGTTTGTGGATGCCTTTTTTAGAACAAGGAATATTGGCACACCTTCAATCCTCTAGCGAAAGGACTTCATAATTTGAGCGAATTGACTCTCAGTCCGGGCAAAACGACTCCAGGTGAACAGGACATCAGGCGAAATGACTTGCTCCCCTTAACTTAAATTGTTACAAGACCTAAAAACCTACCTACATTTGTATGCTTAGGATCATATCCCCCTTTGCTATTTCTTTGGAGAGCCAAGGACGCACTCTGGTTTAGAGAGACATATGGATTAATGCCCGAGTCCTTGAGCCTCCGGGATAAAACTGGTCAGGTTTGTGACATCAATTTTCAAGAAAATTCTAACAGGTAACTAAACTTCAAAAACGAGTGTACTCTAACAGCGTACAGAAAAAAGAACAGGTTTGAGAACCTAGGGTTTTTGAGGTCAGGCTGAACAGATTCTTATATATATACTTTACACAGTGTTTCACAATTATTCAGCCTGATTAGGTTTATAATAGGTTCTTATTTTTCAGAGGTTGTTGTAGTGTAAACATTGGCATAAATATTCTACTACTATTATATAATTGTTAAGCACTTGTATTTTCAACAACAAAAATGCTTGCCTTGCATGACTCGGTGATGAAACAATCAAGGTTCAAGAATAGCATCAATACACTTCTATATATTATTTTACAACAGATTTATTTTTTAAATGTAAAAAATATAGATGTACACAATGACTTTTTGTCAGAAGTTTCTCACACAGAAAATTGGAGTGTGTTTTTTCATAAGAACCTAATTTTCTTTTCTAGGCTGAACAGGTTCTTTTATTTTTGGGTATTTAAATTCCAAATTTCAGCCTGTAGTTTTTAAATCACTACAAAATGCTGGTTTTTACTGTAAGTCACTAGAGGAAAGGACGACTGTCCTCTTTTCACTTTCTTGACAGATGGTCCTATTAGTGGAGAAGTTTCTGACAAGCAAAACAAAGACCATTCAAGGCAAGGAGATTTTAACAAAGGTATGGAGTCCTGTCTCCATGAACAACATGAATAACGTGACAAGAGCACTTTCAAGTCTTCTGCATATATAAAAATATACCTAATTTTGAAAAGATACAATTATAGGCTTAAACAGTATGGCCTTTAATGATAACATTTGACTTCTTCAACATCTTTTCAAAATAATGTAAAATGTTCTCACTATATCCATTTCCCTTCAGAGAAAAAAATGTATGCATACAAGAATTTGCCTGATGCCAAAAAGGAGAAAATCATGGGAATACTTTTCATAATGAACAAGTTTTCCATTTCATGGGAGGCTTACCATGAGCTGACTCAGCAGGACAAGACACTGCCCAGATCCTTTCTGGTAAAATGGCGTCACGTCACCATAGACTCAAGATGAACGTAAGAAAAGCACTAGGGGACCAACGAGGAGCCGAGTTACCACTTAAGGGACGTACTGAAGCAAATGATTGAAGAACATGCAAGTAAAACATATTAAGCAATTTAACTGAGCTTGTGGTTGCACAGTGTGTTAGTTTATGGGAGCCTCAGCATAGTGCACAGCTGGACTAACCTAAATTTCGTTTACATTTTGCTCCACCTGAAGAAGTCCAACCACCCTAAAGACCAAACCCCAGCAGTCAAAGTAAAAATATCTGTTGATGGTGCAAGAATGTTCCATTCCAGCAATTTATTTGTTTGCTCCTTTTTTATCCTGGATGAAGGTCAAAATGTACTCTCTAGTGCAGGTACATGTACACGCATACATACGTGCATTTATTTATAGCAGAGCACCCTTTTTCAAAATTAGTTGTCAATGTCGTTATATTCTAATGAGAAAAATACTAAGTACAGTGTATGAAGTTAAACCTTTTAACCGACTTGGCTTACATGTATTGTGTTTTTACAGGCAACCACACTACTGCTGCAATTAAAACCTCTGAAGACTGCAAAAACCTGAGGAATAATCTGGGAAATGTGACAGCAACTGTCAATAAGCTAATCGAGGGTGGATTTATAGTAATGAATGGCAAGAAAGTAAAATTACAGTTCTTCTTGGGGGGGTTATTTCAAAGTAAGAACAATGCATAATTTGAGTTTATGATGACAAAAAACTACCAAGGTTTCAGGACTGTGTACTGGATGCCATTGAGCTTGATAGTATTTTTGTATATTATTATTATTATTATTGTATTCTATATACTTCTCTCCTCAGCACAAACATTCCACAAATGCAGGATCCTCGAGGGACTAATGATCCAACAATTCCGCCCCTGTTTGAACAAACAAGTTATTTCTTATGTATCCAAACCTTTCCCATCGGGAATTACATAAGATATATATGTACGTGTGGACGGTCATCTTTTTAACCCTGATGATGGCAAACAGCCGAAAACGTTTGGTTTAAACTTTTTAATTTTTTAACATTTTAGCCTTGTATATAGAATACATTTTACAAAGCGAACATTATTATTATTATTATTATTATTATTATTATTATTATTATTATAATTATATTATTATCAGGGGTTTCCATGAAAGCCGGTTACCGGCGGTCTACCACCGCCTGTGAGACCTACCGCCATCTGTTTGGATTTCATTAATGAAAATAAAAATGATATTTAAAAAAAGCCAATACAACAACATGACCCCTGAAATTTTTAAATGCTACTAAAAAAGCGAGCAAAACAGACCCAAGCCCCCCCAAAAAAGCACATACGATAATTTCAATGTCCAGTGGTACACTGAAAAAAACAGAAACCTCAATATCATGACAAAGCAACATGATGGCGTCCAGAAAACGTAAGTGGGACGACACTATGAAGGACATAAATATTAATGTCTTTAAGTGTTTAAACTCTGATGGGAATCAGTCTTTGTCAAGCCGTAGGAGTAATGTCATTTCTTTGGATTGATTACCTTTATGTAAAGAATATTAAATTTGATTATTGCTGAATTGTAGTTTCGTTCGAATCTGTAAAATAAACATCTTTTGACACATTGTTTTAAGCCGTTAGTTTTTGCAATAACTTTCAGATTCTATTAAAGTGGTACTATGATCAAATTTCTACCCCTTGTGTTTTTGAGTGTATCACATAGTATTCCATGAAAGCATAAAAATGCCGTTTACCGTTTGCAAATATCTGCATTAGTTTCAGAGATATTAAGGTTTGAAAAATGGGTAAAATATGCAAATGAGATGATTGATGACGTCATACACTCAACCCAATATTACATTGAGTATATAAATAGAGCTATCTTGGCCAATTTGCAGTGCAAAACATTGAAACTTGGCAGACTTATAGGTCTACGGGAAACACAGCTAAGCCTATGAAAAATTCCGTTCCCATGGCAACTCACTCTTTTCCAGTCCCCACCCACTTGATTTCAATATGTTGGTGATATTCAGCTTGAAAATGTTAAACAAGGCCACGCAGTCGAGCTAAGATATTTATAGGCTTGTGGGATCATGGATATGAGGTGATGTTAGCAAATATCAAAATGGACTGCCAAAGATGGCCAGAAAAGCTTTTAATATGGGGAAGGTCTGGAACCCAGTATGTTGTCATGTTAACAGAACTGTTATGCTCATATCGTGGAGCACAATTAGTAGAATATTATTGCAAAGAATCAAACATTTCTGATACAAACTGGCTGAGATATCTCTTTTCATCATATTTGAACAAAATCTGGTTGAGTGTATGACGTCATCACTTGGCTAATTTGCATATTTTAAAAACTTGAATATCTCTGGAACGAAAAGAGATATTTGAAAATAGTAAACGACATTTTTCTTCTCATGCAGTCTACTTTTTTATGTTTCAACATGGCTTAAATAGGAAAGGTGCGATTTTCATCATAGTACCACTTTAACTGTACCGAGTATCGACAGTCCAGCTTACAAAAAGACTTTTTTCTTCACACGATTTGTCTTGTAAAGAAAAAGGCAATCAGCCTGAATTCTCACAACAAACATTTGTGGAAAAAGAAATTAGACAAGAAACCTGTGGAGATGGTTCTTCCAAGGTTGATGCCCCTTCAAACATTCAGAGAAAAAAACCCACTGCATCACAAGCTGAAAATGAAGAAGATGAAGCGAAGTTTCTGAGATCATCATTTGGGCCAGAATCTGTGTTGCATAGTTTTCACAAGTGTAAAAGCAAGAGCTGCAGAAGTGTTTCATTCTCTGAACAAGACCGTTTGGCGAAGAGATCGGATGATAGGTTTCATCATTGTTGGATCAATGAGAACATGACATTCTGCAGCAAAACAGGTTACAACTGGCTACTTTATGAGGAAGGGCAGGGAATGTTCTGCCTCCTTTGTAGGAAGCAAAATGTCGTTAACACAAAAAACAAAAGTAAAAAGTTTAATATGGAACCAGCAGTATGCTTCAAGAAAAAGGCAGTAGAGGAACATGCCAACTCGCAACAACACTCAGCAGCTATTACTGCAGAACTGTTGAGTAGGGTCTCAACCTTTAATGAAGAGATAGAAAGAAAGGAAAATACCAGAGATGAGGTTGGTCTACTTCAACACATTCCTTGCGATGTACTGGCTCGCAAAGGAGGAAATTGTGAGTAAGAGTTCGGCAGCTTGCTTGAGTTGTTAGAATAGGTTGGACTTAAAGACATGAAATTTTTCCAGCACAGATCTGCTGGCTCAGTAAGGGAGATGTCTTTACTGCTTGGTAAATTTGTTTGAGACACAGTGACAAACCCTTTTTCAGAAGTGAGAAGCTTTGGTTTGTTGTGCGACGAAGCCAATATGTTGCCAATAAGGAGCAACCTATCACGTTCATAAGTTTGTAAATCCAACCACGGGTAAACCAAACACGTGTTTCTTGCACGTGTTTCTGCAAGCGATCTCCTTGAGAAGTCGACTTCAGCAAACGCTGCAACAATAACAAATGCTATCCTAAAGCAGTTGGAAGAGTCTGAGATTGATAAGCATAAGCTTGCAAGTTTTTCTAGTGATGGTGCATCTGTGATGACAGGAAAGACTAATGGCGTAGCCACAAAACTACGATCTGAAATAAAGTCATTGATTAACGTTCATTGCATCTCTCATAGACTGGCACTGGCATGTGCTGACGCCTGTGATAGCATGACCTATTTACAGCAAGTGGAAAAGATTCTTTATCAACTCTGGTCCTTTTTTGACAATTCAGCGAAGAAGTCAGCTGCTTACGCAAAAGCTGTGCTAAAAGTGAAGTCGTTGAATCTCTCTCGACAAGGGAAAAACATCAAAACAAGAATTTAAAAGGCATGCAGAACTCGGTGGTTGTCAACTAACAGGCCCATAGAAGGAGTGTATGAAGATTTCGAAGCTCTGACCACAGTTTTGAAGTCTTTTAAAGAAGATGGCAATGCCACAGCCACTGGTCTGCTGAAGCAAATAGGCAATATCAAGTTCCTTGGTGCCGTGTACTTGCTTCATGACGTACTTCCTGTTCTGTCACATATTAGCAAGGTTTTTCAGGAAGGGGAGATTTTATTTGGCTGTATTGCACCTGCAATAGAATATGCCTTTGAAAAGCTTGACAACATTGCATCTGAATTGAAGCACCTGTCTCGATTAAAGGAAGATATCAGAGTAAATGGGAGACTACACAGATGTAACTCCCTTGAATTAACAACCCACAGCAAAGGTCTAATTACAAGCTTGTCTAAGCAGTATGTTCAAGCCTTGAAGGACAATCTGTCAAATCAATTTGATGGAAACCTCCCGGTCTTATCCACATTCAAAGTTTTTCACTCAATGTCTATCCCTCAAAGAAATGCTGTTGGATTTAAGACCTATGGGGTGGCTGAAGTAGAAATCTTAGCAGATCATTTTTATCAAGGATTACAGGACAAAGATGTCAAAAAAAGGGAACTGATCTGTGAGTGGAACAAATTCAAATACAACCTTCTTAATCTTTGAAAGGAACTTTCTCAAGAGATAGCCCGGCCCAAGGCTGGTAGCAATCTTGGTCATAAAACGCCCACTGAATAGACATTGCAACATCTCATGCGAATGATCTCGACCTACCAACACCTTTGTCCATGTTTGCTTGAGCTAGCCGAAGTTTGTTTTTCAGTTCCGGTAAGCAATGCATGGCCAGAACGTGGAGCCTCTGCCATCAAAAAGCTGAAGACAAGATTGTGATCCACACTAAAGAATGACATGCTTAACGCACTTCTACAAGTGTCTGTCAATGGACCTGAAGTTAAAGACTACCAACCCTTTAATCACAACAGCAGCAGAGAAATGGTTAGCAAAACCACGTCAGAAAATTGCCAAGGTTCCTTCAAAAGATGTCACAGGACGAAATGCCAAGATTCCGCAGACTGAAATTTTGCGGAAACACGTGACAACGTTGCGGAAACATAACGGCTAACATGTGTTTCCGGTAGCGGATTCATGTCGTTTATTCATGTTTCTGCGGCTGCGGTTACGACGGAACCGGACCACTTTTTCTATGTTTCCGTCGGGTTTCCTTGAAGGAAACGTATGTTTCCGCTAGCGTATTTTCGTGAAAACGCTTGCAGATACACGAAGTAATGCTACGGAAACGAGTTTGTTCATAGGTTTCCGCCAATGAAATCGAACCTTAAATATTGGCACTAAAACGCGTTTCCGCATCGGAAACCTCAAATTTCAAGATAATTTGATAGTTTAAATCGTTCATTTTCGTATTTCGGTAGTTTCCTTTTTGTTGTATTTCTTGTTTTAATTTTTGCCGTGCAGATGCTTTTCATATTATATTTGCATTGCTTTGTGAAGGGGAACTCGTGCAGTACTAGTGTTGTTAGTTCTGGTGAATGCATGCCCTTTCTAATTCTAGGGGGAACTGCGCGTTGCTTTTCTCTGCGCAATCTTACTTCTTTGTCTGCTTTACTGCCAGGGAAAAAATAGGGAGTCCGGCTCTACTATGGTCTACACTAAATCAAAACAAAATACTGTATTTCCTCTTTAAGTCTAAATTTATTCTCAATAACGGCCACAGACAATAACATAGCACACTCAAAATTGACCTACAGTAACTTGTTCGATAATTATAAAAAGTGAAGTATCCCGGTGGCGTGAATGATCAACAGAAGAAACGATTACTTCGACATGAATGCTTTCCTATTAAAAAGAAACAGAAAACAGCTTTGCAAATATTGGCTGGAGCTAAGAGAGATATCTCAAATACGTATAATCTAAAAAGTTTCAGCTAACGTCATCAATTAGTACGAATTGCCCAGCTCGGGCCACCATTTGGGCGGGGTCGAGTTGACACTTCGTCACTTCGCCTAACACATGCAGTGGTTCTTCTTTGCTTCTCGCTCAGACCTTTCAGATGGTCTTCATCAAGTTTAGCCTTAATGTTCCTCAGCTTACTTCTTTCCCACTGTAGCTTTTTTATTTTTCTTGGCTTTGGGCCATTTGTTGTTGTTGTTGTTGTTGTCTCTCCTTCGCTGTCCTCTGAAGACATGTAATGTAATGCCTGCGGAGAACAAAGAATCTCCCGCGCCTTTTCTTTGTCAGCGTCCGAAAGGATAGTGGTTGACCTTTCCAGTGTCCGGAGGCGTCTTGAAAGTTTCTAAATTAATAACCAAAAAGGAGAAAAATCATCAGGAACGTGCTTCAATTAATCCAAACAGCAGTAAAATACAAAGCAATGTATGGAAATGCTTGGCTACCCCCAATTTTCTTTTAGGGATGCAAAAAGAACTTGCTAAGTCCTGCTTTCTCTGCATAATTTTAGCGAATTACGTACGCTGTATCTAAATGCCAGGCAGCCAGGCAAGGTCTTTAATGGACTAAATGCGCGGCAGTCAGAAATTTTCAAAGAATTTCCACTGAAATATTATTTCAAACTTCTTGAAGGCATTTGACGTCTCTTTAGAAATGCAGAGCAATTCCAAAAATTATGTTAGTGTGCAAGATGACGAAAAAACCGAGCTTGTGCTATGAAATCGGCATGTGCTTGATACTTGGAAAATTTACGCTTACATCGGCAGTTAGAGATACCGTATTTATCGAACTCCTACAGAAAGCTTTTTTTGAACCTAATGAGAAGAAGCGATGTTTGTTTAGATGAATAGCCAAGCAATTCTAAAAATTATTATAGATTTGTAGTGGACGAATTCTGCAAGCTTGTGCATACCATAAGATCGCAATGGTCTTTATCCGACTGCCGGTCACGGTCTAGATCTCAAATAGACTAAATGCCCGGAGGTCAAAATTGTTCACTGATTTCCCACAGAAAGCCTCGTCGAAAAGTGTTGAGAGCATTTGATGTTTGTTCGGAAATACAATGCAATTTTAAAAGTTTTTTGGGCAATTTCCCCAAGCTTTGCCACGTTCTCGCCTTTCTTGCGTGATCACACTGCCGGTCACGGTCTCAAGTAGACAAAATGCCCAGCAGTCAAAGAGTTCGGAGAATTCCTGATCAAATCCAAAATAAATTTTTACAATCACTTTGCACTTCTTAACAAATATCAAATATACTCTCAATACGTTTCGACGAGGCTTTGTGAATGAATTCGGTGAACAATTTTGACTGCCGGGCATTTAGTCTACTTGAGACCGTGGCCGGCAGTCATTGTAATTTTATGGTATGCACAAGCTTGCAGAAATTCGTCCACTACAAATCTATAATAATTTTTAGAATTGCTTGGCTATTCCAAATAAGTATCTCATCTTCTCATTAGGTACAAAAGAAGCTTTCTCTAACAATTCGATGAATACGGTATCTCTACCTGCCGATGTAAGCGTAAATTTTCCAAGTGTCAAGCCCATGCCGATTTCATAGTACAAGCTCGCGGTTACTTCGTCATCTTGCACACTAACATAATTTTTGGAATTGCTCTGCATTTCTAAAGAAACGTCAAATGCTATCAAGAAGTTTGAAAGAATATTTCAGTTGGAATTCTTTGAAAATTTCTGACTGCCATGTATTTAGTCCATTTAAGACCTTGCCCGGCTGCCTGGCATTTAGACACATTTTAAACCGCGAAAAATATCCCTTCATTAGCAGGCACCATAGGAGGAAACCTGACCATCTCGAAATACGAACACGTATATGCACAGTAACAAAAGTAGTCACCTATAATCTTAAGCTTTATGTATCTGGTTATAAACATACCCTCTTCAGACGATTGTTTTTCTTTGCATGCCTCCGATGTTCCTCAAATTTAGAGTTTGTTACTCTAGTCTTGTCGTCCCTTGTTGACCGCCAGTGTTGCTGAACAGAAGCTAAAATGAAACGATAACACGAAATTATTGATGTGTCAGTTTTACGATATGTCAGTAGGAATAAAATATGTAAAGTTTTGGTTCTGTTGGCCTTGGAATTTCACTACAACTCAAAATAATCTCAGCGGGTTTTCTTTGATGATCTTCTACCAAAACTCAATTTTACCTGCCTTTTTTACATACAATATTGCGACTTCGAGAGTAGACTGAGACAACTGCATATGAAAAGTTCGGGAACTTACCCTTGATTGTTGACTTCTTCCACTTTTTCTTGCCATAAACTGACCGGACTTCGCTCACAATTTTATTAGACATGGCCTGATTTGCTAGACTCTCGAAACTGAAGTTGATAAAAACAAAAAACGTTGTTAATGGAATTTGAAAAGAACAAACTATTCCTTAAACCTTGCTAGGCAATAATTATTAATCCACATTCTACATTGCAGCAAACGAGACAGGATTGACGCGCACTTTTTCGTGTCCCTTAGCACACTGGTTTATTTACATTTTCACTGGCTACACTGCTATTAATTCAGTGGCAGATCCTAATTTAAGTAAAAAAGAAGAAATCACAGAAGGAAGAAAAGATGGCAAGGCCACAAAAACAACTCCTCCCCTCCCCCCCCTAAACGCAGGGTCTGGATCCGCCACTGTAATGAACATTGTTAATTTATGAAGCATACGTTGTACTCGGCATTACATTGGTCCGACTAGAAAGCTTCCCACCACCAACACTAAAACACTTACGTGTACTTATAACCTGTGGATGACAGCTCTGTAAAAAATAATGAATTGCTGTGTCTTGCTTCACAGTGCAAAAGAAAAGTTTAAAAAAGATCAGAATAGACCAGTGTTTTACCTGGTTTTAAAATCAAACGCAATCACGTTTTCTTGGTCCTCTTCTTGTTGTCGATTTCGTTCCAGCTCCTTACAGACTTTCCTAACGGCATTCTTGTGTGTTTTACAAGAAAAAATCAAAAGAAAGAACGTTAAAATCCACGACGTAACTATTGATAACTTCATGTACATACAGTGAAGGGCAGCCTCCTTTTAGGTAGGAAAGAAAGAACGTTAAAATCCACGACGTAACTATTGATAATTTCACGTACATACAGTGAAGGGCAGCCTCCTTTTAGGTAGGACACTTGAGCTCGAATTATACACCCACCCTTGTTGTATACCAATTAGCCTTGAATTTGGTTGTTCAACTCCAAACACGAAAGATTATCGATATCGCTTTGGCTTTGACCCATCGACTCATGACTGGGACCGTCGATGCTCTGATTGGCCATGAACACTATTCTTAGTTTCATGTGACGTAATCATATTCTAATTAACAATTAGATTATGAGCTCGAGATTTCTATCGCATGATAGTTGACGAGGGCACAGCCCGAGTCAACTATCGCGCGATAGAAATCGAGAGCGAATAATCTAATTATTTTAGTATAAATCTACTAGTCGTTCAAAACTTAATCTAAATCCTCTTCTCAACACTTCGAAAACACCAAGAAACGGCCGTCATTTTGTTACCAAGCGCACACTGTTACGCTACTCACTATCTATCACAGAATAGATAGTGAGTAGCGTAGCCAATCAGAGAACGGCATTCGTGATAGAACGCTAGTAAATTTATACTAAAATTAAATATTACCCTTCCCTCTGAGGTTTTAGTTTCATCAGATTAAAAGACCCTATACAGTAATTCTCGGTTTTCACCAGTCATGTGATCAAAACTAAAATCGTAACCATTCAATGACTAAAGTCAAGAATCTTGGATACGATAGATGATTGATATATAAACAACCTTGCCAAGAATCAGATCTCTGCTGTTTTTCATTTGCGAGTTATTTGCAGTAGTGTGTCACCCAAATTTAACAGAAACATCTGTCACTTAGTTTTGCTATTGAAATGAAAAATTACTGTTCTAGAGATCAGACACATTGAAACAAATGCTTCTTATAGTGCAAGCACTGTTTAGTTAGCAAAAACTAAAGCGATAAGTCTTCGTTTGACCTACACGACAGCCTTCTCCCGCTGCCATTGTCATGTCACGCAAAGCAAAAGCTTGGAAATTCAAACATGCCCTATTAAAAATAAAAAAACCCTGTCGAGCTAACACATTGTGAAATGTCAAGTTCCTATAGGGTCTTTTATCAGATGAAGCTAAAACCTCAGAAGGAAGGGTAATATTTAATTTTGGAATATGATTACGTCACATGAAAACCCAACCTCGTTCCCAGGGTCTCTCTTCTCAAGGGAGGCAGAGAAGAGAGATCCTGGGAACGAGGTTGATAAAAACGAAGAGCCTGTTTTTTCGTTGCGTGACATAACTCAAATAACTCAAGGAAAAAAATACTCAAGCGCTAGCAAATTGATGTGTACTGTAGTCTCCTTGAAGGAAAGCGACACCAGTCTCTGGCGAAGCCAGGCAAAATTAATTTTTAATTGATTCAAAGCAACTGAACCGAGCAAAACAAAAATGATGCACACGAACATGTGTGACCTTTGACATGTCATCTACTTTTTTTGAATAAGGCTTCGACTTGCACCCGGTCCTTACCTCGTGCCAAATAATTCCCCGTCCTAGGGTTACGAACGGACTTGCTTACAAAGGTGACAACATTAATGTATGCGCCTCTTCGAGGCCGGTAGCCAGAAAAATGAACGGTCCCTTATGTCATGAGCACGTGGTTAAAACCAACCATCCATGGAAATGCACGCGCTAAGCGCGCTTAATTCAAATGTGGCACAGAAAGAGATGCTGTCCTCGTGAAATAACCCAAGATTATAAATTTCCAGTTCAAGACATTTCCATAAGACTAAGTTATCTCTTTTGATCAGTTCTTTCTCTGTCACATTTCTTTAAAATTAAGTCCAGACGTATACGTCTTGCTATGTATCCCTGATCATTTTTCGCACCTCCGAGTAGCCGAAGGTCTTACGATTGTTGAATGTTTGCAGTGTGTTTGTTGCCCCTGATCGCATAAGGCTGAGCTATCTTTCTCCTTCTTCCTTGGAATGCGATTTTCAAAACAGTAATTATTTGATTTTTGTAATCACTTAAATTTAGATGTCAAATGGCCGGTCAACAAATCTAAGAGCACATTCTTAATGTGAGCAATGATCACAATAAACGATCATTCGTCTCTCGAATACATTTCCTATCATCGTCGGTTTAGAATCAAAGGAACAACTACTTACCGAGCACTCTGGATCGCTCCCTTTAGGTCGCTGGAAGAGTTTTCTCTTCGCTGATGATTTGAGATTTGCCATCTCATTCTTCAGTTGCTTGTTTTCTTTTCGAATTTCCGAAACTTCGTCCAGAAGTTTTCTCAGAAGATCGTCATTTGGAGCAGCTCTTGGAGTTTCCTGCTCGAGTATTCTGATCTCTTGATTTTCAGCATTCGGTGATGTCGACGCCATCATACTTGCTTGATTAAAAAGAGGAAGACAGCGTCCCTTCACAAACAACGGTCAAATTTCACTCCTCTTCTCGAGAATGACGCTGCTTGTAACGCTGGTGTCACGCTGCTTTACTTGACGCTTTACTTGACAACAAAGCATTGTGAGCCCGCAATATCATGCGCAATGTAGCATTTTCACACGTTTGCACATCTTTGCACATATCACGACGCATCGAATTTTTTGTGCTTGGATCTCTTGTTGCTTATCGCTGTATTTTTGGCGTTTCTTCAGCTTGTGTTGGCTTGTTCGCTAGTTAAGAGGCTGTCTCTATAAGAACCACCCACTCAATTTCGCACCAAAAATAATTTTTCCTGAAACTCTGGCAACTGAAAGACTTTATAAAGGTTAGAATAAAAACAGGTTTGGTTTGATTCAAAATTATTTTTTAGTCGCGTTAGGAGCCAAAATATATTTCGTCCGGTCAGCGCCCGTTGGCAACGTCTCCAAAAGCATAAAATTGGTATTTTTCGTGGCGCTGAAAAAGTTTTGATTCGCAACATCTAGTATTAAATCTTATGTCAATTTACTCACTAACCTCTCTAGTTTTTCAAGAGGCCATCGGTTTTTTTCTTTATTTAAGTGGCATGACGAAATTAAGCAAATTGCTGGACCCTATTAATCGCCATCGAACGATGGCTGGAAATGGCCTTCATCTAGAAGCTAATTTCTCAACTTTGGGACCTAGTTGAGAGGTCTAGTCTGTACAGCCGAAAAGTGTAGTCCTTTGTCGACAAAAAGCTGCAAAAACCCCTGTACGTTTTCGATATTTCAAAAGTTATGGCCGTTTGTATCAGTACATGTACGTGCATTTGCAACATTCACGGCTGCACCGAAATTAACCTATCTCGAGCAGATTTTATCATAAATACAGCTTACCTGCTTCGAAGCTTGGGTTTATCTCCATCTTTGGCCGATTTCCAAGCCTTCACATTGTTGAATTCAAGAACAGTTCCAGTAAATAGGCAGGTATTGCCTTCGATCGAAACTTGAGGGCGAGTGCCACGGAATTTCAGCTTGTAAGCGAACAAAGCTCGCAAACTCCAAGCCAATTTGTGCTAATTATCCTTTCCAAACATCTTATCAGAGCATGGTTTCTTCGTGAATCAGACAATTAACTATTCAATACTGGTATGAATCAGGAACTGAAAAGTTGAAGAAATCTCGTCATTTAGACCCGCTAAAAGATGCATATGGCGTTTTGATGTGATACTGCTTCCACGGAGGTCCGGTTAATAACTTCGCGCGTAAACCCGCTAGCCAGTTTATAACTGCGAAACGGCTCAGTGATTCAAAATATGGAACACAAGTGCTTTTTAGAGACCAGAGGGGAATCATTTTGTTCCGAGTCCGCAGGTGCACTCAGCTTGATAAAGCTTTCTGACTGTCGAAGTAATATCGATGACCAATTGCGAACGTGGCACCTCAGCCAGCTTACAGGTTCTATACAAGAATTTGAGATAATCCTCAACAGGTTGGGTTTGCCTCATGACCTTTCCTCTGAACAGCTCGAAGGACTATGGATCTGTGAGAAACATAGAAGTCATTTTGGAAAAAACTGGCGCCCGCGACGCACATGCCAGTACCCTCTGCATTCTGGTCGGCAGAAGCAACTAAAGACAAGAAACGCAGTCAGCCCTGACATGTCAAGGGAAATAACTGGTATTTATGGGAAGCATGTTCCAGTGGGATCCCGTAAGTTTAAAGAATTATTGTAGATAAGGCATAAATCAACAGTACTCCTAATAAGAGAATGGTTACTCAAAGTGTCAGTACTAACACGACTAAATTTTTACTTTTTGTTTATTGGGAGGCCAAGAGAACCAAACTTCGAAGCAACATTTGTGGTATACTGTTACCACGCTGTTTTCGCTTTTTTTAGGCAGAGTATTTAGGACTAAGATTAGAATTTATTACTGTTTCAGAAAACATTTCTCCTTTTCTAATTCAAAGATAACGACGAGAAGAAAGTACTCAATTTGAACCAGATTATAGAAGATCTGCGTCTAAGTTTCGGTCTCTGCCGACAATATTGTTGGTTGGCGTGCCTTAATTAAATTAAATTGACTGTTAGATAAGCACGGAAGAATTATTGAAATTGCGGTAAATATATACGCGTAGTGCCCTCCTAACTACTAGTGTTGAATGAAAATGGTCCAAAATCAATTTTTTTCGTACAAAGGAAACATGAAAATAAAGGTTGAAGCTAAAATTGCATGTTTGAGAAAAGCGGCCAGTCAATTTTCGCGTATGCAAATTTGTTATGTTTGCACAATATATTATGATAAAAAAACGCACTAAAACTAAACAGACAAAAATACTTCTAAGACTAAAACTAATTAATCAAGCGTACACTGCATTTGGTTTGCGATGGAAAAAAAATAAACTTTCCCTTTTTTTCAATTTCTTAAGTTTTTATTTAATTTTTTTTACAGCTCTTTGAGTATTTACAACCGTCTCAAACTGAAATAAACACTGCACCGTAATCATGCCAGTGATTGAAAGAGGCAAAAATGTTCAAGCATATTTTTAAGTAAGAGTTGTCCATATTGCGGTTGGGATTAGCTACTTGCGAAGAAAAACAGGTACACAATGAAGATAAAATTACTCAGTTTTTAGTGTACGCTCTGTAGATTTTGCACGGTCTGGGTGTGGTCAGCACACAAAATACCCGTTTTGTGTTGCTCAGTTTCAATTTGCATTCATTTCCAAGCTAAGAATGTTATGTCCTATTAACTGTGCTTTTCAGTGATTTGTGTATCTTGCTCTAAGCTTCACCAAATCAAGTTAGAGGAAAACGAGGCGTGGTTGCAAGCGCATCAGGTCAAGGGCATTACCCAACAGGAAGATGAGCCTTCCAGGTGATTGTGGGCTACTTTGTATTTCTCATTATTAACAATGGCTGTCCACGTTATGCAGGGGGACGCAGCTGCCAGGAAAAAATTAAGACAAATCTAAGTCAAACGTCTATTAGCCCGTCTGTAGCAAAAAAAAAAAAACAAACAAAATCTTCATGTGGATGTTCGTTAATGATGATACAAGAATGATGTTTACAAATAATATAATGTATTCTCTATTTTGCACAATGACTGTATATACATTGGGACACTAATTTACCAATGGCGTTTACCAATGGCGAAACTCGTGTTCAGCTGGTCAGAACTTTCAATAAAGTTTTGTTTTGACTCAAAAAGAATGAAGGATCGCACCCACACAGCGTACTAGCACACAATGTCACATGAAACATTTTTTTCTCTAGAGCTGGCTAAAAGCTGTAATCTGCACAATCAGCACTGACTCACTGAGCCAGTTAGAAGCTATATTTGTATAACATGACCAAAATTGTGACATCAACATAAGAGTAAGGCGCAATGCTTGGTAGGGAGATGGGGTAAGGTAAGCGAAGGAAACGTCTGCAATCAATCCCAGACATTTTACCGAACACCCCCAAACATGCCACGCTTCCTTGGGGTGCCAACTGTCACATGACAACCAATGATCATTAATGTCCAGTAAATCATTTTTGATAAGCGCTGAGAGTCCGTTAAAAGCAAATAGTGTACGTAAATACGCTTCCTTTTTATAATGATATGCCTTCGGTCAAATGCCGCGTCTGTCACTGTTCGTTTGAAAACAACGAAGTTTGAAAATTGAAGATACATAAGCACGATCAAACTGTGTAAGAAACGGGCGTCTCTTTATAAATGTATAGCTTTCTTGAAGTAAAGCTAACGCAGTTTCTGAGGAAAAACCGCAACCGACTACAGTACTTGACAGTCTTACTGAATCAACCAGCCGGGCGGCACAATAGATGTGCACAATACATGAAGGCTTGTCAACCCTATTTTACACTGGACAGACCATGAGAATACTTGCCGAAGCTTTTGAAATTTTCTCTTTCACTCCCACGAGTATTTGATAAATGGATTACAAGGACATCCTGTTCACTAACTAGATTCTAATGGTAGCTTCTTACTCCGGTTTTAGATCGATGTGTTTGCCTCTTTGCGAAAGATCTTTCAACGTTGCCTGAACACAATATCCAAGTGCTTCCCGCGGACTTGGCAATATGTATTTTGATCTTGCCGTGGTGCGGATGTCGGATTACGGTAATGTCAAATGTCTGATGTCCTTTTTTGATTGACAGGCTACTAATCTATCAAATTGCAATATTGCTCTCCATGGGTGGACAAAAGCAGCTCGGTAAAATGTTTGGGTTTGACTGCAGGCGATTCCTTTTCTACTTAACCCCCATCCCGTTCTCGCTCACCCCTTCCCACTGCCCCCCATTTTTTTGCTCACCTCAGGTGCTCCCTCGCGTGTTGGATCCCTCAGCCAGGAAAAGGAAAGGAAACGGCTTCTTCGCAGGCTACTGTTCAGTGCCCATTTGCTCTCAGAATACAAAAGACGAAAAACAAATCGTCGTGTGTTTGTTGGCTATTGGATGCTCAGAATGCAGAAAATTACCGACATTTATACCACGAAATTGCCTGCAATGTCGCTGATAGTAGACTTAAGTTGAAATTACTACGCGCAACATTGCTGAAGTAGAACGAGATGATACTACGCGCAATGTTACACCCAATGGGCATAGTTGTACCGTATCCAAATCACGTTTACTTTAATTATCAAAATCAATGTACGAGGGTTATAATTTTCTTTTTGTCACCCTCAGACTCGCCAAACGTATTGCGGCTCTAAAACTCGCAACTGTCATGTCAACCCCTAACGTAACACCACCTCATCCGAAATCTGCGGCCTACACTGCTGATTGGGCTTCAGGTAGTGAGAGTCAGAGTTCCGAAGACGAGAACGAAGCTAGAAGTGGGGCCAAGTTGGCAATTGCAGCATTTAGTAATGCAATGGAAAGTCTTAGCCAAGTGGCAACTAATGCTGGTAGGGTCAGTCCCTTAATGTTTCAGCTCAAAACTTCGTGGGACGAGGCGAGTGAACAAGAGAAGGAGGTCTGTATTGACAAGGCTACTGAAGCCTGCCATTTGGTATGTGACATCATAGCTCCGAAGGCTGGACTGGAACTGTTTCAGTCCTGTGTCACACCAGAAAAAGACTCACACTTCAGTGACCTTGTACCGCTAATGGAGGCCTACAGTATCGCCAGCACTAAGAACGTAAAGACCCAGATTCTGAGCCTGTATGCATATCGATATTCAGTAAAGACCCTTCAGAGGATCCATGAGCCATACGCTAAGTTAACCGAGTGGCAAATTAAATGTGCTAGAGCTCATGCGAGAGATTGTGGTCCAGGCTCCTTAGTAGAAACGTCGCCTTCTCATCGAGTTTGCCTACCCCCGGCGAAACTTGACCATTTCTTAGACTTTGTCAATCGCCCATACTTCTATCAAGATGTGGCGTTCGGTACGAGGAAACTCAGGCTTAGCAGCGGCGAAAATATCACGATGCCCAACGTAATTCGGAAGGTGACAAGGGCAACAATGGTCAAGCAGTACCTCCAATTTTGTGAAGAAGAGCAGTTCGAACCACTAAGCCGTGCAACTCTATTTCGAGTTCTTGAGGTTAGGGAAGCCTCTCAGCAGAAGTCACTTAGTGGCTTGGACAACATAGCAGGCGATGGTTCAGCAGGATTCGAGCGACTCGACCGAGTAGTAGATGAACTTAATCAAATAGGCCTGGAGAAGGACGTAGCCGATGAATTGAGAAGATCGCTTCGCGACGGTAAGAGATATTTCAAAACGGAATACCAAAGTCACTGCCACGTTGATGAAAGTCAATGCCCCGACCACTGCCGTAAGTTGGGTCTCAGCGATCCGAAAGATCCAGATTTCCAGGAACATTGTACACACCAACATATGCTTCGCTGCCCTCAATGTGACGAGATCACTTTGTGTTTGCAGAAGATGCAGCAAATTGTGAAGGACGGCAAGAATCTGAGGTTTTACAGCCAGGAGCAACAAAATGACTTTTTGTACGACATTGAGAACTCTTCGGAAGCCATCATCAAGTGGAAAGCTCACATAATGAGATCCGTGAATCAGGATCACGCGAAGCAAGATATCCTCGCAAAGCTTGACCAGAGCTCATGTCTCGTCATCATGGATTGGGCCATGAAGTTCCTGCAGCTACGCTATAGAGAGAAACAAAGTGACTGGTACGGAAAAAGAGGTCTCAGTTGGCACATCAGCAGCGTAGTATCTAGGAGCCAGTCTGGCACAACTGAAGTCATCTCTTACGCGCACTTGTTTGACCAATGTACTCAGGACTGGTACGCGGTCACGTCAATCCTTGAAGACCTTTTCAAGCTGGTGAAACTTAAGAATCCTGAGCTGCAGAGAGTCTATCTAAGGTCGGATGAAGCTGGGTGTTATCACAATAGCTCCCTAATACTCGCTGTTAGAGATGTCGCAGAGAGAGTTGGCGTTACAGTCCAAAATTATCATTATTCTGAGCCGCAATCTGGCAAGGATATTTGTGATCGTATACTATGTCCAATGAAGTCCTCGATTCGCACTTATTGCAACGAAGGCCACGATGTTCTAACTGCTGTAGACATGAGAAACGCCTTAACAGAACACCCAGTGAAGGGAACAACCGCTGCGGTCAGCGTTGTCAAAGAATCAGAGAAGTCACTTTCAGTCAACAAAATAGAGCAGTTCAGTAGTCTCCACAACTTCCAGTATGAAGATTCTGGCCTTAGGGTTTGGAAATGCTATGATATTGGTAAAGGAAAATTCCTTCCATACGACGATTTCTATATCAAGCACCAGGGTCCAACATTGCTCCAGACGGCCGAATCAAATGGGTTTTATGATCCCCCCGAGAAGCGAGAAGTTAAGCGTCGTTTGGAAGTTAGCAAGAAAGTTGAGTGTCCGGTGCCACTGTTTGAATGTTCCGTTCCTGGATGTGTTGAGTCTTTCGAAACGTTTGGGCAACTAGAACTGCACCTTGACGTCGGCAAACATACTGTCAGCAGAGTAAGCCAGTATGATGCAATCAGAAGAGACTGGGCTCTCAAATTCTCATCGGTCGACACTGCTGATGTCAAAAGCTGTTCTTCAGATTCCAAGGGTTCAAAACCACTTCCAGGGGACATTGCTGATGCTCCGCCTCTACAAACAGGATGGGCCCTGAGCAAGCCAAGAAGCAACGTAAGATTTTCACAGAAGGTTAAAGAATACCTGACGGCACGGTTTTCACTTGGGGAAAGAAGTGGGCGCAAGGCCGATCCTGCCCAAGTTGCAGTTGACATGCGAAATGCCAAAAATGAATCTAACGAACGTCTGTTCACTAGAACAGAGTGGATGACGAAAACCCAAGTCCAGAGCTTTTTCTCACGACTAGCAGCAACGCGACGCAAAGATCAGGGTATGGTCGGCATATCACCGGACCAAGAGGAAGATGCCGAATGCTTGCAGGAGGACGCTAACCGACAAGATCTAATAGAAAAGGTAAACACCCAACTCAACGTCTCGCATCCCATCTGCTACGACAAATTTGACTTGTGCGAACGTTACCACAGCAATACGCTTCAAGAATTCAGTGTAGCCATGCTCAAGATAATCTGCGGCCACTTTGAGATCCCTGTTAAGTGGAGAGACAAAAAAAAAGTGCTCATAGACAAACTGTCGGAAATGATTAGGAAATGTGAATGTGTTTCACATTAGAACCATGCTAAATGCGATCTGCAGTCAATTTCAGATTCTTGTAAAATTAAGAGACGGAAAAAAAACTGTCTCACGACTCTCACAGCCGGTTAAACTGGCTAAAGTGTCAGATATGATTAGTTGTGAATATGTTTCACAGTACAACTACGTTTAGCGGTCCAATTAGAAAACTGTTGGGTTTTCTTTGCTTCAGTTCCCTCCCCGTAAAGTATCTAGACATAGCTGTAGGATAAAATATTGCATTTATCGTATTTCAGTAATAACTTATAAAACACCAATGCATGTAACATAGCATTACTCAGTATACAAAAGAAAGTCGACCGGCTTCAAAATGACTTATAGCAATTGCAAAGTAATGGACAACGTTTTAGCTACTTTATAATAACCACAAAGGAGCTACGTAGCTCTTAACGTCAGCAGTAATCCTTATTTTTTATACCGCTCCCCTTTACTTCTATTGTTATCGTTGCTTCAAAACAAAAAAGGCGATAGCTGGCACGTACGTGTTGTTTGTAACCATACCAAAAGCGATCAGTGGAAACAGGGTTGATAACACCATCTAACGCCAATTACCTACTTAAGATGCTGGTCAAATAACGCGTCTTCGAGCTATAAACTGTTAGGTATAATGCATCAGTCAATTCCAGCAGTGCCCATCCCCCCCCCCCCCCCCACGGGCTAACCCCCGGGCATTAGCATTTTTGTAAAAAAAAAATTGGGCAAATTCCACTGGGTGGGGACACATAAGCTTTCTAAATGCCCCGGGGTGGGGACGAAAAAAGAGGGCAAATGCCCCGCCCCGGGATCGTCGCCTTCCAACACTTCTGCAGTTTATTTATGAACTAGTGAATAAATTGGTCAACTTTTCAGTATTTTAATGCAATGGTATTAAAGACTTCAAGGACAACAGTACGTGCTTGTTTATTTTGGTTGTATTTATTTCTTTACATTTTGTTTTGAACACTTTTTTTATATATATTTTTTTGTTTTTCACCTTGTCGCTGTAAAGAATCAAGACATTTTAAGTGATGATGCATCGCATTTTAAGCCAGTCAAGATCTGTGTTTGAAGATCGCATAATTTGAATTCGCAGACCTTCAGTATTTTAATTCCACTTTCATGAATTTAAAATTAAATTGTTCCGGTGGTTTTGGATACGAAATGCCAAATAGTCGTTCACGCAGTGTTCACGTCAGTTATTGTTTTGTGATAAACAAAATATAGTTCACCTTGTTGCTTATATTTATATGCTTACAAGTAGTGAAGAAATATCTAAAATTGAGAAAACATACCTTTAAAAACATCGTCAAGTTTTTCTGGTCTCAGACAGACAAGCCAGTCTTTGACAAAGGCCTCGTCCTTCCGGATAAACTCATCCATCTTTCGAAAACACGCGTGTCAAATACCCGGGGGTCGCCCCGTGGTATGCTAATGTCCAGCCCCCGGGCCGTGATAAAATTTGCTTATGCCCCACCCGGTTGCCCGGAGCTAATACTAGGGGAAAGTTAGGGACCGCACCTTAAAGGGGCTAGGTCACGCTATTTTTAGTAACTGACGAGGAGGTCAAGTAAAGACGTATAAATAAAAAATTTATAGCAACATTAGAACTGTCGAGTCTTGTATAACCTTTTCTCATTAGCAACACAATCGATGAATCGCAATCTTACTCACCTTTCTCTTCGTCGAAGCTCCAACGACAACAAATGAGCAGCGAATGTCGAATCTGTCTTGAAGGTGCTGCTGCTCTTAAGCGTATTCCACGTTGAATGAACGTCTTTGCTGACTCTTATTCGCGTAAATTTAGACTCCGCATTTTTTTCCGAAGGAAAAGCTTGTCTGGGTGAGAATCTGGCGGCCTGAGTTGGCCCTTCGTCCACCACGACTTCCACCACTAGAGGATGACATCGGAATTATAACCGAAAAGTCCAGCGAAAGGTAAAAATAACTACGTCAAAATAAAGTTTGATAAATGCCCTTGAAGCTGCTAAACGATTGGAGAAGTTCGACATCGCGATTGCTCAGGATTGAACAGATTGCTTTCAACTCGACGCCAATGGCGGAAATTTTGAAAAAAGACTTTCAGCTTTTTTTCAATCGTGTTCGTACCCAGTCCCCTTGCGCAAGGCCGTGACCTAGCCCCTTTAAGAGATGTAGTGATCAACTTTTGTAATAACCAAATCAATTTCGCGCGCTCTGATTGGTCAATCAGCTATGGGTTATTGTGCTGGTAAACCCACGGAAAAATCGCGCGTCTTCTGAATTATTATATAAAAGCAATAGACCACAAGTTTTCTATGAGTTATAGGCTGATAAACCACTTGGGATGTTGGTAGAACACTCGAAGAATTCGTAAACCCCTCGCCTGCGGCTCGTGGTTTACAAATTTTTCTCGTGTTCTACCAACATCCCGCGTGGTTTATCAGCTTATAACCCATAGAAACTTGTGGTCTATTGCTTAAATAACTCACAGAATTGATACTTGAAGTCATAAGTTGGCCTTTCAAATCTTGAATTGGGCACAAGTAAATTAAATCGAAGCGCTTTCATATTTGCGACAGTATTGTAATCAAGAACATCAGGGTATGCATGCAATCAGCGGTCTCCTCTTTTGCGAAAGCAGCATTTATAATCACAACCATCTTTCGGCCATCTAAATGGCGAATCTGTCTCAAAATTTAAGCCGAGTCTTGATTATCTCTTCAGTACCAGACTTAGAAAATTAATTGTCTGATTCACGAAGAAACCATGCTCTGATAAGATGTTTGGAAAGGATAATTAGCACAATTTAATTGGCTTGGAGTTTGCGAGCTTTGTTCGCTTACAAGCTGAAATTCCGTGGCACTCGCCCTCAAGTTTCGATCGAAGGCAATACCTGCCTATTTACTGGAACTGTTCTTGAATTCAACAATGTGAAGGCTTGGAAATCGGCCAAAGATGGAGATAAACCCAAGCTTCGAAGCAGGTAAGCTGTATTTATGATAAAATCTGCTCGAGACAGGTTAATTTCGGTGCAGCCGTGAATGTTGCAAATGCACGTACATGTACTGATACAAACGGCCATAACTTTTGAAATATCGAAAACGTACAGGGGTTTTTGCAGCTTTTTGTCGACAAAGGACTACACTTTTCGGCTGTACAGACTAGACCTCTCAACTAGGTCCCAAAGTTGAGAAATTAGCTTCTAGATGAAGGCCATTTCCAGCCATCGTTCGATGGCGATTAATAGGGTCCAGCAATTTGCTTAATTTCGTCATGCCACTTAAATAAAGAAAAAAAACGATGGCCTCTTGAAAAACTAGAGAGGTTAGTGAGTAAATTGACATAAGATTTAATACTAGATGTTGCGAATCAAAACTTTTTCAGCGCCACGAAAAATACCAATTTTATGCTTTTGGAGACGTTGCCAACGGGCGCTGACCGGACGAAATATATTTTGGCTCCTAACGCGACTAAAAAATAATTTTGAATCAAACCAAACCTGTTTTTATTCTAACCTTTATAAAGTCTTTCAGTTGCCAGAGTTTCAGGAAAAATTATTTTTGGTGCGAAATTGAGTGGGTGGTTCTTATAGAGACAGCCTCTTAAGCGTCAGTAGGGTTTTAGCCACTGATCGTTCCAGACAAATTTTCATGCTTCTCGCTTTGTGTGCCTCTCGATCGCTTGATGCCTTTCGTTTCCGATTCAGCTGCGACACCTAGGCACGGTATAAAATATTACTACAAACGACAAACGGTGTTATAAAAGCAAAATTAAATAAACTTATCCTTTCTTTACTAGCAACAGCTGATATAGGATCGGGATCCTCTTTTGTTGGACCATTTCCACAGACAAAATGTAGACTACAAATGTAACAGTCTTTCGTGCACACGAAAGAGTCGCCGCGGTGACATGCTTGTATCCACTTTTGCCTTCTCGCGTTTTGCCTAACTGCGCCAGGAAAATGGAAGAACTTCACTGGATCGCCGTTTGGGTTTCTTTTCCACGCTTCAGGGTATCGGGAATCGTACCAAAAGCACATCTTTTAGTCATGACCATTCTGTCAGAACACTACTTATCGAACACGTGTGGTTGACTAGAATGTCCGAACTTTCCCGGTTTGTTTACGTCCGAAGTCACGTGACACTACATGTGAATCTAGCGCCTAAACGGTGAATTGATTCAAGAGATCTTGTTGCTTTGAGAGGCAGTAGGCCCACATCAGAAGAAACCTACCTCACAAACTTTGTCATTGAAAGTTATCTTAATCTGATTGCTAAACAAGGTGAACTCCAAGGATCAAAAGTAGAATATATTGGTTGGGAAAGTCTTGAAAAAGCGGTGGGGAGACGGCCAGCTAAAGATGTCCTTTCACATAATGCACCACTGTTGCAGCAAGACATTGTCCTTGTGCCCTGCAATTCTGAGAATAGTCAAAACTGGTTCCTGCTTGCTTTATTGCCTAAACAATTCCAAATTCTGGTGCTGGATAGCATGGCAGGAAACTTTATCAAGCCAAAAAAGACATCACAAAGATGTCGATATTACTCAATGAGTTGGATTCTACCACTAATGCCTGTCACTGGAAATTCATTGCAAACAAGCCCACTGACTGTCTTTGACTGTAGAGTCTATCTTTACATGTATGCTAGATGTCTGGCACTGCAGCACTCCATGCCCAACCATATACCCAGTTGTAGAAAAACTAAGATTCTCAAGCTGCTCAAAGCACAAGGTTTTGAAGCGCTAGACTTACATATTAAGGAAATCGTTATGCTTGGGTCTGAATTGTTGGCAAAGCAAATTTGTCATTGAATTAATTGGAACCAAAAGTAGGTAAAGAAATATCCACCAAAAACTGTTTAAGGAACAGTCTTTAGTATTGGAGGCTATGTGTATTTACAACAGTTTTAATTTCCAATTTCCTGAGTTTTATTGTTAAAATTATTTTATTATAAAAGTGCAAGTTCCCGAGGATGCTAATTATTAAATTCTGTTCTCATGTTTAATTTCTTTTGTTTTGATGGATGAATCTTGATATCCAATGATCAGATGAAAACAACGTGCGGTTTGGATACGATATCCTTAACACGTGTGGTTTTAATCTAGGGTTTCATTGGGTATCAAAACTCATGCACGTGACGAATTTAGCCATATTTTATTGGCTATCAAACTAATGAATTATTAATGAGTTTGAGAAGAATCTGTCCTGTTATTGATCATGAATTTCGTCATACCATTAACAATGTTATGATGAAATTCATTGTCAACATCAGGAAAGACGCATTAAAAACTGACATCAATTCGTTTTTTACAATGACAAATTGTCAAATTGGCTGCTCTCGCTCATGGACGTATCGCATAAATTATACATCATCATTGCATTGCTGAGCACAAAAATTCAGCAATTGGTAGGCATTTTTTAGAAGCAATTTAAAAATTATCGCAATTTTTTATAGTTAAATGCTTTTCAAAATCACTTCTTGTTTGTATATTCATGTGTCTGTCCAACAATAAAAATTAATTAAAAAATAAAAATTAGCCAATGAGCACTCCAGAATTTCTGAAGCTATAATAAAAAACACATTGTTTCCGTTAGGCATATATTAAGTCTGTTCCGCTTTTAGAGACTCGGTTGTAAACATGCTGCTTGGGGGATGTCACCTTATGCAAGGAAACTCGGCATGTGGGGGGTAACAGCACATAGTTACATTTATTTTGACTTAAAATAGTGCAAAGAAAAGAGCAGTTTGAAGCTTTCATGCAAAATGCCAGGCAAAGAGTTGAAGTGGGCGAAGATCTGAAACAAGAGCAAAATGACAGATTTGCAGAGCTTTTGACAAAAAAAATTGACATAGCCAGCATCTGCCCATTCTCCAATGTGCCACTACGCAGGGCTGGAAATTGCACAGCGACAACAAAGGAAACAGCTAAGAGCATGGGCATGGAATGAAGGCAAGCTGCTAGCTGGAGTACGTCAGTGGTTGGACAGCCTGCAAGTTCGATACCAAAATTGGAGAGGGACAGACACCAGCTGAGAT
>JAHPZR010001315.1:0-13353 GCA_019787425.1 Platygyra sinensis
CAAATTAATTTGGAATTGGTTTCAATAATGCTGGTCGAGAAACTACTTAAGAACACTATGTTATTTATTTTCTCCCGACTTCAAATCGGTTTATTTTTATTCAAGGTTGAATGCAAAATAAATTGTACATTGGTTTTGTGCGTTAGCATAATGTTGTTTTATTAGCATAAGTAAACATTACTGACTCAATAGTCGTTGGTTAAAAGACATAAACGATTACTCGGGCATATTCAAACAGTTTTCGTCGTAAGATTGATGCACTTAAACTCTGACCGGTTTGACGACGTCTTGCCTTAACCCGATGAAAATGTTGTTAAAAATTGTATCATTCCATTGGTACGTTTAAAATCTGGACTAGTTTGATAGCGTCTAGCCTTCAAATTTAATCCGATTTGACCGCGTCCTCTTTTTTCTACGAAACTGACGATAAAACATGTAAAAGGAGTGTGACGGTCCAGGTTTTTCCATTCAACTTCGACAACATGAGAAGACAAGTCAAGTTTAACCCTGAAGTCCAGCGCGCTGTTTTCAGTAAGCCAAGGATGACGAGTCGATGTCTTAAACATGTTCCAGCTACATCGTTGGTTGACGAAGACGAAATGGCTTCACGCTGTTCTGAATTTCAACTGGCAAACCTGGCAGGAAAGAGGGCCTTGCACGAACACCATTTATTGCGAAAGAAATGTCGCCTTCGAATGCGTCAGGATATCATTGATGCATTTTGGACCGTTTACGAGCAAGAAGCTTGGAATAGATTAAATGAGGTAGCTGGAAATCGTGACGTTACCGTCAAAGATGTGGAGGCATTTGCGCTCGAAGCTATTCTCTCTGTAAATAAAAAGGAAATTGTGAAATTATGGCGTGAAAAATTAATGCTGATGTCTCCGACAGTGGAACAACATGAAATGGTCCCGTTTCACGATCGTTGGGTTCAAAACCAATTTAAAGATCAAGAACACTTTGAAGAAATTCAAAGAAGATTGCATACGAAAGTAAACAGTTCAAATGACTGGCTAACTGAGCTCGTCAATGAAATGCTTGTATCCCCAGACACTCCACCAACACCAGAATTGAACAATGAAAGAGTCTCAGAAGCGTTAGTTCCTGAGATATTGAAGACCTGCAATCGTTTGTGGGACCTCATACAGAAGCAAATAAACTTAAAGATTCTCCTGACATTCCCCCGACACCAGAGTTCAATTGTTATAGGATTTCAGAAACGTCAAATAAACTCGACTTTGTCATCCCGGACGTATGCGAAGATAGACTGACTGTATCTCCCAAAACACCACTCGACGAAGTGTTTGAAGCTGACGAAGATATGTATTAATATTCCTGGACGTTAATTGGGAGGAAATAGACTGGGAATGAAGAGAAATGCTTCATGCAACTTCAAATAGTAAAAGAGACATTAGGTTGAAATGTTTACTAATATTTAATTCAATGTTCTAAGTACAGTAACAATTATAAAAACACGATGAAAAAGAGATAAAGGCTGCCGGTGCACAATTATCTACATTAAGAACAAAAACGCTATTATATAAAGGGCTAAAGGGCTATTTAAATTAGACGAATACAAAATGAAGATGAAACCTATGTACATAGTCGAATACTTTCCGGGAAACATTTTAATCAACCAATGGATCTTGGTTGATGTAATATTTCCAAATCGGTTTGGCCAATTCCCGACAATGTACATATGCCTCATCTCCATGGCATGTGCTACCGATACATGTTAGCAATCGTCTAACTAAATCGGTTCAAATCAAATTTTTGTAAGCAGATATTGTTTTCTTTATTGTGTGTAAAATATACGTTCTTTTGGCTTTATTAAAGCGTCGGATTCGGAGCAAAGAACGCGTCCGAACGTGTAAGGACTACGTCATTGGTAGGGAAATAACCACGGCCATACCATTAGATTTCGTGGTATTTTCTTTTTCTTGCGGTTGTGTGACTCAATTCTTCATTTTCATTGTCATTCGAAATTTCTTCAGATATGTCCTCGTATTTAATCACTCTGTTTAATAAGTATTTGCGTTTATTGATTGCTGCTTCTGCGGCTTCTGCGTAATCCATTTCTTCATTATCCATAAACCTACGCAGTGTTTTCATGACCTGTTTGTGTACTGGATCAGTTTTAAGGACCTGATACCACTTTAGATAGTCCAGGTACAAGACTCGTAGCCTCTTTCTGTAAGCAGGAAGTAGAAGATTAGACGCTCGATGTTCAGCATCATTCTTGAGTAAACCCTGCATTGTGTATTGCTCGACCTGCTCCTCCCAGGCCGTATTCAGATCATTCACAGATTCCTCACGCAATTTATCCCAGGGATCAGTATCATTATCTTCAATGGTACTAGTCGTGCTTTTGTCGTCTTCGTCACTAAAATCTTCCTCTTCAGCCTCTGTTTCATCTATAGCGGTACTGGTCATGCTTTGGTCATCTTTATCACTAAAATCTTCCTCTTCAACTTCTAATTCATCTTTATCAACATCGTCATAAACATTGTCATCATATTCATCTTGACTAAGATCGTCTTCATATATTTTGTTTGGTTTCCCTCGGCCAAACGAAGTTGGATTGGTGTCGATCACCTCTTCTTCTAAACGTTTATGACAACCTTGTTTCTCGTGTCGGTCTCTGTTGTATCTTCGGCTAAATGATCTTTCGCAGAACCGACAAAGATGCCCCATAGATTCCCCGGTGTTTACTCGTCGATTGCCTGTCTTCAAATGAGTAAAGCAATGGCGTCTTCCTCATTATAACAACTGAGTCACTCAGAGCTGATTAGGTTTTCGAGGTTTACTGGGCTTAGCCAATTTTAGGGTCAAGGTAATCCGGTTCTTACCTACCCCGTGGATTCAACACGGCAAATCCGATTCTAAACAGTCCAACAGGAGCCAGGTACAAAACGCAATTTCCTTCTTTGATTACAAAATGTTACGGCTGACATCATGTTCTGTAATAGTACTGTTGAGGAAGATTGCGTACGAAATTTTCCCTTTGGATCTATGTATAGCTCAGGTCAGAAAGGAACAGTAACAGAAATGAAATGACTGAAATGAAACAGATTTGCATGTGGACTTCCATGAGATCCGAATAAGCAGTTTATTGAAAGTGACTAACGTTTGGTTACTGAGACATTATTTGCCGAGTTCTTACAATAAGTACTTCTTCATTGCTTAATCGGTGATCCAAACTGATGACCACAAATTGAGTGATTCTCAATTACTCAGAGTATTCTCACGTGCAGCATTGGAGTATATCGCGGGAGTAGCTCTTAATTACTCGGAGTGATTTCAAATCAGAGTAATTCTCAGTAACTCAGAGTATACTCACGAGCAGCATTCGAGTATATGTATCGCCGGCCGAGTAGCTTTTAATTACTTCGCCAAGCCAAACTGATGACCACAAATTGAGTAATTCTCAGTTACTCAGAGTATTCTCACGCGGAGCATTCGAGTATATCGCAGGGGTAACTTTTAGTTACGCAGTACGATTTCAAATCAGAGTAGCCCTCTCAATTACTCAGAGTTTCTCACGAGCAGTAGTTGAGTATATCGTCGGAGTAACTTTTAATTACTCGGAGTCATTTCAAATCAGAGTGGCTCACAATTACTCAGAGTTTTCTCACAAGCAGTATTCGAGTATATCGCCGGAGTAGCTTTTAATTACTCGGTACGATTTCAAATCAGAGTAGCTCTCAATTACTCGGAGTATATTAGGGAACAGTATAAGAGTATTTCGCCGTAGTATTCTTTTTTAATACTCAGAGCGAATTAAATTACTCAGAGTATTTTAGCGAGCAGTATTTGAGCAATTCGATGATAGCGCATGCTAACAAGGGACAAATGGAAGCCATCAGCGAGACCGCTCTAAATCTTCTTAAGGAAACACTCTGATACCTACTCCATCATTTAAACGGTTGAAGCCACACAAGTCAAAGCTCCTCTATCTAACACGCAAAAAACCAAGTCTTGAGAAGAAAAAGCAAGTGCTCAATCAAACGGGAGGATTTTTACCGGCTCTCGCCTCTTTAATCGCTCCCCTTGCCATCGATTTATTAGGAAAGGTTTTCAAATGAAGCACGCACTAAAGATGGTGATGATACCTGAACATTTAATGCAAAGCATCGAAACAGAACATCGATTGACGGCTCCCGCTCAACTCACGACTTTGACACGTTTAGATCAAGACATGAAGCAAATCATGGACTCCTCCTTCCCAGAAGATCAAAAAGTCTTATTGCTGGATCATCTTCTGCAAAGGTACCAAGGGTTAACAAAACAAATGAAAAGTGAAGTAACCGTAAAACCAGCTGTGGTACTACCCAAGTCAGAGCCAGCGCCTCCCACAGAGAGAACTCCCGACCCTTACAATCTTTCCTCGACATCTGACGTTAAGTCCACAAAAAGAGTTACACCGAGAAAATTACCTGCAACGCCTGTAACGACTAAACAGTCTAAAATTCCCCTCAGAATTGAAACACCTTCTCCCGTTTTGCCTGAGGACTCAGCGCATGCAGTAATGATGGAAACGCCCCCAGATTCCAAGCGTAAAACTGGAAAACGTCGTTACAAGCCAAGAACACCCTTGGTAACAAGACTACGAAGCAATAAACAATGGGAACCTTACTAAACTAGAAAAACCGGTTTCTACTTCGAGGAATATATACAACAAGGAAACCCCGAGTGTGTATTCATTAATCATCATCATATACTCTACATGATGGTTTCAAACATCCTGAACGACCATTGCAACAACTGTGATGACACGGTAAAGTAGGCCTACTGGAGTTGTCTGGCCTTCTTGTTATATGATGAAATTCGAAGAAAAGAACGTACTGTCCTCCAAGACAATCAAAAGTTGACGACGTGCCTAAATGATTTGCTAGTTACTCAGGATGAAAACCGACCAATCGCATACTGGCTCTGGCACAATCTGTTAGATATCTTGGATTTCATGGCCCCTGAGGATCAAGACTGGATCGATGAAATTACTATTGAAGATGAACAAGAAAAAATTTTCGAAATCACCTATGCAACCTAACCAGTTCTGTCAAACCTGTTGGTACAGGTTAGATTTGATCGTAAACGCGTCTCATTGCCAAAATCAACAAAAAGCCAGCAATGAGACGCCAAGATCAAGTAGATAATGTGTTACTGAGATTATACAACCAGTTCAAGATTAAAGGAAGAACTGTGGTAGCCTACAAGGGAGGTCACGTGGAAAAGGACTTACTAGATAAACTGGACATTCCGAACATTAATTTAGAAACTTGGGGTTGCCCCAAATACGAACAGTTAAAGCAAACGATTGTAGAACCGTTGCCAACTTGTGGTTTTCACTTAAATGATAACATTCATCATTGTCCGATGACTGAGTGTCACGCATTTTGGTTATGGATTCAAACCTATGTCATGTAAATATACGGACTTGTTTTGTTCTTATTCAAACTTTCCATTTTGTATGTTTTAACTTTGTCAGCGAATTCCAAAGAAGCCTACGCCATGTAAATATACTGATTTTTGACTTTCATTAAAAATTTGTGCATGATTAAACCTGTCATGACTTGTCCATGCTTGCCAGGGTAAAGGAATCTTGTTTTTACCTGTCCCCATGGATACAATCCGATTCTAAACAAGTACAACAGGAGCCAGGTACAAAACACAATTTGCTTCTTTGATTACAAAATGTTACGGCTGACATCATGTTCTGTAATAGTACTGACGAGGAAGATTGCGTACGAAATTTTCCCTCTGGATCAGCTATGTATAGCGCAGGTCTGAAAGAAACAGTAACAGAAATGAAATGACTGAAATGAAATAGATTTACATGTGGACTTCCATGAGATCTGAATAAGCAGTTTATTGAAAGTGACTAGCGTTTGGTTACTGAGACATTATTTGCCGAGTACTTTCAATAAGTAATTCTTAATTACTTAATCGGTGATCCAAACTGATGACCACAAATTGAGCAATTCAATTACTCAGAGTATTCTCACGAGCAGCATTGGAGTATATAGCCAGAATAGGTTTTAATTACTTCGCCACTCCAAACTGATGACCACAAATTGAGTAGCTCTCAATTAGTCAGAGCATTCTCATGAGCAGCGTTCGAGTATATTGCGGGAGTAGCTTTTAATTACTCGGAGTGATTTCCACTCATACTGGCTCTCAATTACTCAGAGTTTTATCACGAGCAGTATTTGAGTATACCCTGGTGAAAATCCTGACAGGATCTTTGAGGATCTTAAAAGATCTTCAAGGACCTGCCAAAGATCCTTAAAGACAAGGATCTTTTAAGGATCCTTAAAAGATCTTTAAAGATCTTTCAAAGAAATTCAAAGATCTTTAATGGAAAGATCTTTCAAGCATCTTCGCTAGGATGCTTTAAGATCCTTGAGGATTCTGTGAAGATCTTTCAAAGATCTTTGAGGAATCTTTGCAAGGATCTTTCAAAGATCTTTGCTAAGATCCTTCAGGATCTTCAAGGATCTTATCAAGATCTTGCTAGGATCCTTGGTAAGATCCCAAAAGGATCTTTGGTAAGATCCTTCAAGATCCTTGAGGATTCCATAAGGATCTTTGAAAGATCTTTGAGGAATCTTTTCAAGGATTTTGCAAAGATCTTTGCTAAGATCCTTCGGGATCTTCAAGGATCTTATCAAGATCTTGCAAAGATCCTTAGCAAGATCCCAAAAGGATCTTTGCTAGGATCCTTCAAGATCCTTAAGGACTATATGAGGATCTTTGAAAGATCTTTGAGGAATCTTTGCAAGGATCTTTCAAAGATCTTTGCTAAGATCCATCAGGATCTTCAAGGATTTTATCAAGATCTGACAAGGATCCTTGGTAAGGTCCCAAAAGGATCTTTGATAGGATCCTTCAAGATCCTTAAGGATTATATGTGGATCTTTGAAAGATCTTTGAGGAATCTTTGCAAGGATATTGCAAAGATCTTTGCTAAGATCCTTCAGGATCTTCAAGGATTTTATCAAGATCTTGCAAAGATTTTTGGTAAGAGTCAACAGGATCTTTCCTAGGATTCTCAAGATCCTTGATGAGCATCTTGCTGAGTTAGTCAGATTTTCCAGCAAGTATGACTTTACCTTGTTCAAAGTAGTGAATGTTACCAGCTTGTCAGCTGATATAATTAGAACACCTTAGAACCATTTATAATTGTTGTTACAGTTTATTACAAATCTACAACAGGTCTGACTCAATCTCATACATTACAATGTAAAGACAGGGTTCAAAAACAGATTCGCTCCATAGTTCCTCTAATGTATCATACAGGAGAACCAAACTCGATTAAGTTCAACGGTCACTGGACGAGGTTTGGAGGACAGTTTGACGATGTTTGAAAGCCACAAAATCTGGATCTGGATCTGTTGTCTCTATGAGAGATTGTAAGTATAAAGAATCATTAGGCGTCTGGATTTAGACTTAAAATAGTGTTTTTGATGACCTGTACTCCAATGATATTTACAATGTAAGCTTATCACTAAACTCGATCTTGGCCGTTTTGGAAGTACCTTCTTAATCTCTCTCTTGTCTTTAATCAGCTTTTCTGTATTGCAATCATAACTTAAACCAAAAACAGTTTAAAGCATGCCATAGAAGTCGATCTGAACGACTGTTTCTGTTTTTATGAGCAGTTACCATCAGGGAACTTCAAAGTGGAAACAGAACACGAACTTATGATATGATTTTGATCACATGTCGCTTACATGTAATTGTTGTGTGCCTATCTTTTCTAGTTATTGAAGCAGAAAAGCTTGAAGTACATGGAACTACATGGTTATAAAGCTAAGTGAAAAACAACTGACAAACATGGGCAATGACACTTTCACGAATTCAGCACTTAAATATATTTCAATTATAATCTGTTGGACTGCATGGAAAATGCAGTGTAGTAGTCTTGACTTGAGTGCGAAACTTGAAACTTTGAATTTTGAACAAAGATGTTAGTACAAGAAAAATTCTGTATGACACAAAGAAACCCTTCGATTTTAGCAAATAAAATAAATCATGAACAGAAACAACATGTTCCAGCTGGTCTTTAATCTTGTGTGGGCTCTTCCCTTGGATACTGGGCAAAAAATCTTAGTGATTTTCATCAAGTGTAAATATTGGGAGGTTAATGTTGGCGAGTCATTGTCTTTTGGTGCTTGTGTTGTTTAAATTTCCATTTGCTTCTTGATTTAATGTCACCGTTTTTTATAATTCTGGGCTTTTGACCTGGCTTTATATTTATTTCATATGGCACATAATTTTGCAATTTCATAAATCTCATTGTTTAATGGCTAAATGTGGCTCTCATGTGCCCTATTTTATAGCTATTATAAACCCTGTTAAAAGGCTATTGTAATACTATTTTAACCCTATTTTATGTCTATTTTAAAGCTATTTTAAGCCTGTTTCATGTTTATTTTAAAGTCTCTTTTATGTCTATGTGATTCATGTAGTATTATTATTGTAGTGGTGCAATAGGCCATTTCAGAGATCTCTTGTGCCTCTGTTTCAAAATGACTCTAAGTGAGAAACCTTTCATATAAAAATGAGTTCTGCATGCAGTTTCATTTCATGCAAATCAAAGTCATTTTCGTAAGAATGGTTTCACACTTATACTCACTTTCAAACAGAGGCACAAGGGAACTCGGTAATGGCCTATAAATAACCTGTGTGGTGTCAGTAGAAAGCTTATTGTTATTGCCACATACAACAATATTTTTATGAATTGACAAGAAGTATTTACAATTTGGCAGAAAATTATAAAAATGATGTGATTCCTGTACAAATAAATATTTAGGCCTGGTTTAAATGCCGCATAATTTACATGTGCCGAATCAAATACTAATTTTAGTCGACTGGAATGAATACGTTCGACTGATTTGATTTAAACGTCGCATTTTTTTTGCCGAATAAAATTGCTGAGCGTGAGCAATGTGTTTTTAAATTCCCATTTGAGCAACATAAATTATTTAACATAATTTGAATTCGATTCAGCACATGTAAAATACAGCGTTTAAATCAACTGTCAAACTTCAGTCGTATATTCGACTGGATCAGTCGAAAATTTGAATTGAATTATGTTGTATTTAATTGATTTAAACGTCGCATTTTACATGCACTTAATTTGGCAGTTCGATTCGGCACATGTAAAATGTAACGTTTAAACCGGGCCTTAGTATGCAATTGCACTGACACATGATTTGACAAGGAGTTATTTAACATAAGAATAAATTAACAGATTATATATAATTATTGTAGTTTAATTAGTCTGACAGATTTGTATTTTTGATGAAAACACCTCAAATAATATGAAGGGAATTTAAATGATGTTAGCTTCGCAACTGAGAAACATTTTTGTAAGAATTAGTACAGAAATAAAGTATACTTTTACAGCCAATACTTGACATTTTTGGGCCGCCACGAAGCTCTTCGGAACGTCTCACAGGATTGGTTGAGAAAATTATATACAAACAATGGTAACAATGGACCCTAGCCCTAAAACAATAGAGCTTCGTGCCAACAAGATCCAATGAAATTAGAGGTTCTAGAGAGCTTCGTGACAACAGACATTTTTTGGTTTGCAGTGTGGGGGGAATCCTCTGTTAAAACACTTAATGTTAGGGCCAGTCCCCTGAAATCTGGTGATGGGAAACTTTTGTGTGAATCTGATAAACAGAACTGAACAATTTCCACAAATAGTTTTGAGAATATTTCAAGATCTTAGCAAGGTCTTTGCTAAATTGTTACTGTGAGGTTGCAAAATTCTTTTAATTATCAAGATTCTCAAAGATCCTGCACAGGACGAAATGCCAAGATTCCGCAGACTGAAATTTTGCGGAAACACGTGACAACGTTGCGGAAACATAACGGCTAACATGTGTTTCCGGTAGCGGATTCATGTCGTTTATTCATGTTTCCGCGGCTGCGGTTACGACGGAACCGGACCACTTTTTCTATGTTTCCGTCGGGTTTCCTTGAAGGAAACGTATGTTTCCGCTAGCGTATTTTCGTGAAAACGCTTGCGGATACACGAAGTAATGCTACGGAAACGAGTTTGTTCATAGGTTTCCGCCAATGAAATCGAACCTTAAATATTGGCACTAAAACGCGTTTCCGCATCGGAAACCTCAAATTTCAAGATAATTTGATAGTTTAAATCGTTCATTTTCGTATTTCGGTAGTTTCCTTTTTGTTGTATTTCTTGTTTTAATTTTTGCCGTGCAGATGCTTTTCATATTATATTTGCATTGCTTTGTGAAGGGGAACTCGTGCAGTACTAGTGTTGTTAGTTCTGGTGAATGCATGCCCTTTCTAATTCTAGGGGGAACTGCGCGTTGCTTTTCTCTGCGCAATCTTACTTTTTTGTCTGCTTTACTGCCAGGGAAAAAATAGGGAGTCCGGCTCTACTATGGTCTACACTAAATCAAAACAAAATACTGTATTTCCTCTTTAAGTCTAAATTTATTCTCAATAACGGCCACAGACAATAACATAGCACACTCAAAATTGACCTACAGTAACTTGTTCGATTAATTATTATAAAAAGTGAAGTATCCCGGTGGCGTGAATGATCAACAGAAGAAACGATTACTTCGACATGAATGCTTTCCTATTAAAAAGAAACAGAAAACAGCTTTGCAAATATTGGCTGGAGCTAAGAGAGATATCTCAAATACGTATAATCTAAAAAGTTTCAGCTAACGTCATCAATTAGTACGAATTGCCCAGCTCGGGCCACCATTTGGGCGGGGTCGAGTTGACACTTCGTCACTTCGCCTAACACATGCAGTGGTTCTTCTTTGCTTCTCGCTCAGACCTTTCAGATGGTCTTCATCAAGTTTAGCCTTAATGTTCCTCAGCTTACTTCTTTCCCACTGTAGCTTTTTTATTTTTCTTGGCTTTGGGCCATTTGTTGTTGTTGTTGTTGTTGTCTCTCCTTCGCTGTCCTCTGAAGACATGTAATGTAATGCCTGCGGAGAACAAAGAATCTCCCGCGCCTTTTCTTTGTCAGCGTCCGAAAGGATAGTGGTTGACCTTTCCAGTGTCCGGAGGCGTCTTGAAAGTTTCTAAATTAATAACCAAAAAGGAGAAAAATCATCAGGAACGTGCTTCAATTAATCCAAACAGCAGTAAAATACAAAGCAATGTATGGAAATGCTTGGCTACCCCCAATTTTCTTTTAGGGATGCAAAAAGAACTTGCTAAGTCCTGCTTTCTCTGCATAATTTTAGCGAATTTACGTACGCTGTATCTAAATGCCAGGCAGCCAGGCAAGGTCTTTAATGGACTAAATGCGCGGCAGTCAGAAATTTTCAAAGAATTTCCACTGAAATATTATTTCAAACTTCTTGAAGGCATTTGACGTCTCTTTAGAAATGCAGAGCAATTCCAAAAATTATGTTAGTGTGCAAGATGACGAAAAAACCGAGCTTGTGCTATGAAATCGGCATGTGCTTGATACTTGGAAAATTTACGCTTACATCGGCGGTTAGAGATACCGTATTTATCGAACTCCTACAGAAAGCTTTTTTTGAACCTAATGAGAAGAAGCGATGTTTGTTTAGATGAATAGCCAAGCAATTCTAAAAATTATTATAGATTTGTAGTGGACGAATTCTGCAAGCTTGTACATACCATAAGATCGCAATGGTCTTTATCCGACTGCCGGTCACGGTTTAGATCTCAAATAGACTAAATGCCCGGAGGTCAAAATTGTTCACTGATTTCCCACAGAAAGCCTCGTCGAAAAGTGTTGAGAGCATTTGATGTTTGTTCGGAAATACAATGCAATTTTAAAAGTTTTTTGGGCTATTTCCCCAAGCTTTGCCACGTTCTCGCCTTTCTTGCGTGATCACACTGCCGGTCACGGTCTCAAGTAGACAAAATGCCCAGCAGTCAAAGAGTTCGGAGAATTCCTGATCAAATCCAAAATAAATTTTTACAATCACTTTGCACTTCTTAACAAATATCAAATATACTCTCAATACGTTTCGACGAGGCTTTGTGAATGAATTCGGTGAACAATTTTGACTGCCGGGCATTTAGTCTACTTGAGACCGTGGCCGGCAGTCATTGTAATTTTATGGTATGCACAAGCTTGCAGAAATTCGTCCACCACAAATCTATAATAATTTTTAGAATTGCTTGGCTATTCCAAATAAGTATCTCATCTTCTCATTAGGTACAAAAGAAGCTTTCTCTAACAATTCGATGAATACGGTATCTCTACCTGCCGATGTAAGCGTAAATTTTCCAAGTGTCAAGCCCATGCCGATTTCATAGTACAAGCTCGCGGTTACTTCGTCATCTTGCACACTAACATAATTTTTGGAATTGCTCTGCATTTCTAAAGAAACGTCAAATGCTATCAAGAAGTTTGAAAGAATATTTCAGTTGGAATTCTTTGAAAATTTCTGACTGCCATGTATTTAGTCCATTTAAGACCTTGCCCGGCTGCCTGGCATTTAGACACATTTTAAACCGCGAAAAATATCCCTTCATTAGCAGGCACCATAGGAGGAAACCTGACCATCTCGAAATACGAACACGTATATGCACAGTAACAAAAGTAGTCACCTATAATCTTAAGCTTTATGTATCTGGTTATAAACATACCCTCTTCAGACGATTGTTTTTCTTTGCATGCCTCCGATGTTCCTCAAATTTAGAGTTTGTTACTCTAGTCTTGTCGTCCCTTGTTGACCGCCAGTGTTGCTGAACAGAAGCTAAAATGAAACGATAACACGAAATTATTGATGTGTCAGTTTTACGATCTGTCAGTGGGAATAAAATATGTAAATTTTTGGCTCTGTTGGCCTTGGAATTTCACTACAACTCAAAATAATCTCAGCGGCTTTTCTTTGATGATCTTCTACCAAAACTCAATTTTACCTGCCTTTTTTACATACAATATTGCGACTTCGAGAGTAGACTGAGACAACTGCATATGAAAAGTTCGGGAACTTACCCTTGATTGCTGACTTCTCCCACTTTTTCTTGCCATAAACTGACCGGACTTCGCTCACAATTTTATTAGACATGGCCTGATTTGCTGGACTCTCGAAACTGAAGTTGATAAAAACAAAAAACGTTGTTAATGGAATTTGAAAAGAACAAACTATTCCTTAAAACCTTGCTAGGCAATAATTATTAATCCACATTCTACATTGCAGCAAACGAGACAGGATTGACGCGCACTTTTTCCGGCGTGTCCCTTAGCACACTGGTTTATTTACATTTTCACTGGCTACACTGCTATTAATTCAGTGGCAGATCCTAATTTAAGTAAAAAAGAAGAAATCACAGAAGGAAGAAAAGATGGCAAGGCCAGAAAAA
>JAHPZR010001316.1:5000-10000 GCA_019787425.1 Platygyra sinensis
TAAATATTGGCTGCCTGTTAGTGACAGATGTAACTTAAGCAATGCCATAAAAATCTTTAATTGTGTCAATAAAATCTTCCCTAACCCACTGCTTAATCAAGAAATTTACTCTGCATTCACATATTCACATGAGAAATACTTAACACCCTGGTCAAATGAACATTTCAAGGTGCTGTCAAACCACTGGACAGCAGTCCTTTACCTACAGTGGTGCTATACTCTAGAATAATCTAAGAGACCGTCACGATGTTAAATCTTCAAACTGTCAAAGTCTTTAGGAAAGGAATTGTCAAACTACTTTAGTAGTTTGACAATAAAATACATATCCAGTGGTGGATCTAGGGAAGGAGCCCCCCCCCCCCCGCCTTATTTTGGGTAAAAAAAAATTGCAGAAGGAAGAAAAGCTGGCAGAGCAAGCCCCTCCCCTTGTTTAGCTCCGCCAGTGGATATGTATGCATTGTATCTCTACTGTATTGTATTTGTATTTCATGCATCAGGAGGCATAGTGTACTATTATACGAGTGATAATATAATCCCATCAAGGGCCCCCAAAAAGTTAACATTCTTGCTACAGCTAGAGCTTCCTGACTACTGCACACAATTGCACACAAAAATCCACCGCTTTGGAATGTTCGATATTTTGGCGCTTTCTTGGCTTTATATCACATAACATTCAATTTGAAGTTTTATTTTACATTTTAACCTCATGTTCGGAATTTTAGGCTTTTTAATAGCAAACATATTTGACATGCGCGTTTGTGTTATCTGATAACCATTGGACTTCCCTTTTAAATTAAATATTGTGTTTACCACGACGATTGACATGGTTGTATTGTATCATTTTTGCATGTGTGTTTATAAATTTAGAAAACTACTATTTCGCTTCAAAAAATACAAAGGAGTATATTTATTTCCATTAAAGTAAGGAATAGTGTTGACTGAAGTAATTCTGCAGTTTTATGGCCGATGTCAGCCAGTTTCCCGCCGACGCCGATGTTGATAATTGTGTAAATAAATCTACTTCTCTCATTACGGTAGCACTTGACTGAAAAAAAAAAGAAACACTTCAGCCCTATTTATTGCAGTGCCATTTGAACAGAACAAAAACTCACCTTTTATCAGACTGTTTTAAGGTACGAGGAAAGGTATTCTGTGTTTCGTTCGCTTCAGAAAATGATGCGCTGAGGTGTAGCACATTTGATTTCACGGCTAACTAAATCAGTGTCGATTTGTGTCACGCACATTTTCAGCAAGTACTTCCAATTTGGGTTCAAACAACATTAGTTTCAGTTCAATCCGCACTTCACCCCAAGCCGAGTCTAGATATGTAAGCTTGCGTGAGCAAACAACTCCCATATCGCCGAGGAAACTCACTCCCAACACCTAAATGAAACAACAAAGAACAACCAAGGCAGACATAAGGCAGTCCAATTGATTTTCGAATGAAATCATGATCATAAACAGCACGACAGAGCGATTTTGAAATAGAAATAACTTACCTTGGACAATTGTAACTAAGTTGCGAGGGAAAGCTTCTCTAAATTTTCACAAACCAGGTAAAACTGCTGCAATTACACAACAACAACGCTACGACAGAAGTAATGGCAGACGAAACAACCTGGAGTAGCAATTACTAGTACCCAGTCTACCAGCCAGATTATTTTATACTCCCACAGGTCTATCACGTGATATCTCGTCCTCAAAGCGACATATATACATACATACTGACTGACTGACAAACAAGATCGCTCCTGACTTAGGGGTCTTTATGCATGAGCATAAGACCCCAAAAATTGTCCAAGAGGAAAATATTCCCTGGAGTATGTGTGTGCTGCTCACTAGTCATTGAATAAATATTGGTTTACTTAATACTAGAAGATGCCACACGAGAAACTGAGCATAGAAGTGCCACGCATTCAGCTCCCAGTTTAAAAGTGTGTCACACTTATGAAAATTTGATCTCGTTATCACTAGAGCCCTGGTGGTTCAGTGTTATAACGTCCGATCTAGAATTCGGAAGGTCGTGAGTTCGATTCTCACCCGGGGCACGAAAATTTTCGTTACCCCAGGCGAGCATAATTTCTCCTTATTCCAAGGGGAAAATATTCCCCGGAGTATATGTGTGCTGCTCACTAGTCATTGAATAAATATAAATATTATCTCTCAGTTAGTTGGCTTTAGATGAAGGGTGTAGAAAAAAAACCACTATGATTTTCAAGTAAAATCGTGCAGGAAAATTAAAACTTCGATTGTGGGCGTATATCCGTCACAAAGTGCGCTTATCCGTCACAAAGACCGAATATTTCCGAACACAATCCGAAAATTGGACACTCTACTTACTTACGCACATGATAGCCATATGGCTACAGCTGCCAAGCAGCAGTAGCCACAAAAACTACACCGAGTTACTTATATACTTTACAGCACAAGATTCTAGAACATTCTGGCTCCACTAAATAAAGTAACATTACAATGTAGAACTATTTACAGCAGCAGGTGTAAACAACTAAAATAAATTGCTTAGCCACTGTGATGCGACACTAATTAATATGTGAGAAGATTCCAGACTAAATTAGCATATTCGTGAATGTTCCAAGTCACGCAACAATTTTTCGTAACATAACCCCCTCTTGAGAAGAAATTTCTTAAATTTCTACTAACAACGAAAATTAAGATAAATAGTACCAAGAGAGGAGGTAGTCCAATGTCTCTAAAGTTATTCCTGTACTCTGCTCAGATAGTCTGCTCCCACATTCTCAGATCCCTTGATAGCCTCAACTCTGAAATTGTAGCTCTGGAGAAACATAGCCCAATGCATGAGACGTCCGTTGACGAACTTTGCACTGTTCATATACTTCAGTGGCTCGTGATCGCTTTATAGTACAAAGGGAACTCCATATAAATAGAGATGAAACCTTTTGAATCCCCACACAATGGCTTAACACTCCTTTTCGATGGTTGAGTAATTACGCTCTGCACTTGACAATTTCTTGCTTCCATAGCAAACGGGGAATAACTTGCCATCATGCTCCTGCATTAATACAGCACCAATACCACTGTTGGAAGCGTCAGTCTGCAGGAAGTAGGTTTTCGCTGGATCCGGCAGTCAAAGGACTGGTTCCTTTGTTAGGAGCGCCTTAATGCTCTGATAGGCTTTCCCTTGTGCCTAGCCCCATTCCACTCTGTTAGGTTGGCCTTTGCGTGTGAGGTCTGACATAACCGTTCGAACGACTTTTTAATACTGTTTGTGACATTCTGAAAGCTCATCCACAGTCACGCTGTTACTCCACGCTGATTGGGTAATGTTAGAGAATGCATCCAATCAGCGTGGAGCAAACAGCGTGACTGTTGTTCTTTTGCTCACGAATTCCGGGCCGCGGAAGCTGGTCGCTTCAAAAGCTGCATTTCTCGAAATTATTTGGCGACTGGCACTTGGATTTTAAATGGATCTTCAATTGAATGCCACGAAAAGAAGCATCAACCTTTCAGTTTATCTTGTGTTCAATTTGGAAGCGGGGCGATTCAAGGAATTGCTTCAAATATTCTGAGAAACGAAGTGGCTTTAGTCATGGGAATTTCTACCCTTGCTTTCAAACTCTTCGTCCGCGAAAATGTGGCTCTCTACACAAAACAGGATTTTCTCTTCCACATCGATACCACTTTGAATGTCGAAGTTCTTCCGAACCTTACTAACTTAACCTTCGGATTAAAGCCCCAAGTCGTGGCATCAAAATTGTCACTGTTTAGAAACAATCCATTTTCCAAGTTGAGTGGCTCTTAGCCACTTTGATTCCTTCCTTTAACCGCGGCAAAAACAAGACAATCAGTGCACTTTCAGGTGAGTTTTGAATACAGATCACGGATTTAAAGCAGTTGCCTGGACTTTAGAAAACAAAAATGATGATGTTAGGTAGGTGATTTTATTGAAAGACTGAATAAGCCAAAGGGTTGCTGACTTGTTTACGAACGGTTGACCAAGCCGTTCTTACCGCAGTAGGTGTTTAATCGAACGGTTGACCAAGGCGTTCGAACGGATTGAGAAATTTAGCAAACGGTTGGCAAAACCGTTCGAACGGACTGAGTAATTTAGCAAACGGTTGACCAAACCGTTCGAACGGATTGACGATTTTAGTGAACGGCTTACCAACTCGTTCGAACGGATGCAAATTTTTTAGAACGGTTAAGCCAAGCCGTTCGAACGGATGCAAATTTTTTTCGAACGGCTTACGAACGGTCTGGAAACGGAAAACCGTTAGTGTACGTTTTCGCGTGAAAGGTCACATTTGTGTCGTCTTTTTTCTTAACAACCACAACAGGCGAAGTGTAAGGCGAACTTGATTCTCTTATGACTCCCAGTGATTCTCTTAAGCTATACGGCACTGGGTATGGTCTTGATCTAACTGGTTGGTCTGATGTAAGCTTGATATGATGCTGGGCCAAACTTGTTGTGCCTGGGGCTTCTGTGAACAAGCTTTGAAACTCATTTGCAAGATCCATAAACTCTGCTCTTTGCTCATGAGAGACGTTATCTCCTATGGCCACATCATTAACTGACTCTGTAGCAACATAACCACCAATCTCCAGAAAATCAACACTATCCACAGGGTCAACTTCTTCTTCTTCACTTTCAACATGTCCGCTCTTACAACTGTTTGCGTTCACTTCCACAGCAACTGCTCCAAGGGGCACAGAATCCTCTCGTTCAAAATACTTTTTCAGTAGGTTAGCATGGTATACTCTCTCTTTTCCTTTGACCCTCACTTTATAGTCATTGAGACCCACCACAGCACTAACCTCAAATGGACCTTTCCACTGCATTAGGAGCTTGTTGTGGTCCGTTGGTAGTAGCACTAACACTTTATCTCCTGGTGCAAACTTCCTGACTTTAGTCTTACGGTCATAGTAATGCTTGCCTTTATGCTGGGCTTTCTGAAGCTCGGTCTGCGCCAGCTTGAGGGTATCTTCCAGCTTCTCGCGTAGCTCAAACACATACTGATAGC
>JAHPZR010001316.1:15000-27500 GCA_019787425.1 Platygyra sinensis
CTATGTCTGGCATCTTAATTTCGCCTAGGAAAACAGTATATTTTACACACATGGAATCAATATACATATGTAAATGTGTTCATACATATCAGAATGGAACACTTGGATCATTTTGAAAACGCAGGCGGCATTTTTTTGAATACCCATGTCACTCTGCCCTATCCATCCGTCAGTGGGACCGCAAAGATAAGGTGAAGCATAAAATCACGTTTGGAGCTCAGTCTTGTGCATTTGGAGAATTAAAAACAGTTCTGTGCAGTGGATTTTGTCCCAAGCTTCGATTTCCATATTCACTTCTGTCGCTTTAGGTATTTTATTGTCAATGGCGTACAACTTTCCCCTCACCCCTACCAACTTGGGAACCGGCATTGGAATGAGCAGTCGACGCCATATTTTTACCCCTGACCAAAAAGATGGCCAGACTTCCGAGACACCTGGAGAGTTAGCACAGATAGCAGCACCGAGCGGCAAGCATTCAATGTGTCAAATTACGCCCGTCAACCTGTTAGTACCAGGGGCGTTAGTACCAGCAACGGATACCCATTCCAGTATGTCTAGTAACAAGAGCACTGGCTGTGGTCACAATCCACTGGTGGGGGTGCCATTGTCAAGCATGATGTTTGTGCCTATTCAGCCAGCAGTGACTCGTACCACTGAGGAAGCCTCTCGGGTGCTTTCTAACGCTAAAAGAAAGCTGTCTAAATATAATTCACCCAACTTTATCAGCACGGTAAGATACATGCGTAAGAAGTTGTACAAAGTTGCAGGTACCTCCATGTGTACAAACAGGAGCCACCTGTGAAGAGAAGGGAATCCTTGCATTTTGGAAGGCTCAGCTGCTAAAGGAGCACTGGCTTACTAATGAAAACGTAAGTGCTCTTTTAATCAGTTGTTAGCATTATTCTGTAATCAATTGAGAATTGTCAGTCTGGCATCGCGAGTGAGCTTGGGTAACAACCCATTTTCTATGTTAAGTCTTGTTTGGGTGGATTCTCAGGAGTACTGTAGAGACTCGCCTGAGTTAATGTCTTAATAGCATCAGGTAACAATGTGTACACTATTACTGATACATATTTTCTTAATTGGTTTTGTCTCCCTTTAAGCAATTTAAGTTCTACCTGAAGATTGCAAAACTGTCAAACAGATGCTTCAACAAAGTTTTGCAAATTGATGCTGCAGTCAAGAGGAATGCACTACACATAGGAAATTCCCAAAAATGTACGCAGGTGACTTTTAAAGACCTTCTATATTTGGAAGAAGCGGACCAATACCGTCTCCTTTCAGAAATGGCTGAGGGCAAGTTAACTGTTGCAGAGTTGTGGAAGAGGATGGTAAGTTACAAATAAAGTATCTGTCTTTTATTAATGTACTGTGTTTTCATGCCACTGGGCATATATTTCAAAGTTAGCTACTTGCATTTATTGGCCGTCTTTAGTGTATTGAAAAGTTTTAATACATTAGTTCTTTGGACTAAATATCTTATTGCTATACCTAAGGTTTATTATAACCCGAATACAAATTTTGCAAGGGTCTTATTTACGAATCTAACAGGGAGATGAGAATGACAGGTACCTCAAGTAATTGTGATTAAAGGAACAGTTTCATTCCCCATTAAGTCCCCCCCACCTACAAGAAGAAGAGCTGTAGAGTATTGAGCGGTTTACTTTTTGTTGATCACTTTATCTGTGGGAGTCACAAAAGAAGCGCAAAGAAAGAGATCATGTTCTAGAGGGAACTCGTTCATTCCTTTTCCCTTAAGTTGTAATATTATTTGGGGTAGATATCATTTTCTTGTTCCCAGCATTTTTAGGTACAGTTATAGTATTTATATGTTATACATTTCAACAAATAACTTTCAGTGAAGTTCTTTTGTCGTTGACTCTGAAAATAACTTTTCATTGAGTCGTATTTATTTCTTTTGACTAAACAGCTGGAAGATTAACGTACTCAACTGGAAAACCGCTTAAGGGAAGTCAACTCTCACCTGGACGAGGTAGACTTCATCTTTGTCAGTTGATCGACGTTCTCGTACAATATACTTGTTTTTGTAATTTCTTTCTAAATTGTTGATTTTAAAACATTTCAGAAACTAGCGGAATGCGAACATCTGCCCGAATGCAACAATGCTTTGAAGAGAAAGGTGTCTGCCTTGCAGGCAGAACAGGAGGTTAGTTACACTCTGGATGTTTCAAAATTTATTTTGAGCAAAAAAAGTAATTCATGCATCATTGTATTCCACATGGACCATCGAGAAAGCCTTGCAAAAGATAGCTAAAATAAGAGAAGAGAGAGATTGTTGTAGGATGCTTTGCCTAAAAAGAGAGAGGCTGGCCAAAGAAAACTACCTTACAGTCATGGCAACTATCGCCTCGCTCAGTTTAGTGCAGCGTTTAACACTTAAAATTACTTGTCCATCTGACATGAGCATTAATTGCTCGCAAGCTTTATAGTATTGCTTATAATCTAAAGAGCTTATTAGTTGTCATAATTTTATTCCTATTGGAATCCCACTGATCCACTGCTGAACACAATGAAGGTATCGGCCGAGAAAGAGGAGGTAGGTTTCTAATTACTGACGTTATTCTTTATTAAATTCGTGCGCTGGCTCACTGAGATAACAGTGTGACTATTATTTGTTATTCCCCTTGTTGTTCTCATTCAGTTTTTCAAGCCACCGATCCTTCACCCCTTGTTATGCTCAGCACGAATCATTCCCTTGCAAATATCACACAGCTTACTTTGTAATGTCTCTTTACTCGTTTTGTTCTCCAGAATCTAACAGATCCACTGCTTGAAATGGAGGAAGTCAATCAATCCTTTGATGAGGTAAAAAGAATGCATCGTCTTCCAGTTTGCATGTGCACCACGCCCATTAAATGTCTCTTTGCCTGGTTTGTTCTCCAGAATCCAACCGATCCACTGCTTGAAGTGGAGGAAGACGATGAATCCTTGGAAGAGGTAAAAAGAACACATAGGATTTGTTTTTGTAATGAGTGCACCACGCCCATTAAATGTCTCCTTACCCGTTTTTTTGTTCTCCAGAATCCAACAGATCCACTGCTTGAAACGAAGGAAGATGATAAACACATCGGCTTCATGTTTGCATGTGCACCACGCCCATTAACTGTCTCTTTACCCGTTTTTATTCTCCAGAATCCAGCAGATGTAATGCTTGAAACGGAGGAAGACAATGAATCCTTGGAAGAGGTAAAAAGAACACAAAGGATATGTGTTTGTTAAATGTGCACCACGCCCATTAAATGTCTCTTTACCCGTTCTTTGTTCTCCAGAATTCAACAAATCTACTGCTTGAAACAGAGGAAGACGGTGAATCCTTGGAAGAGGTAAAAAGAACACATAGGATTCGTTTTTGTAATGAGTGCATCACGCCCATTAAATGTCTCCTTAAATCTGCTTCTAGTAAATGATGCAATCAAAGATTTATCTCGGACGGCGGTAGAGGTGTATCAAATAATTCTTGTGACCTTTCAATTCGTTCTGACTATTGCAGCTACAGGGCCCTTTGAAGTTGTCGATGGTTGAACTTCATAATAGATGGAGGGAAAAACTGAATCCATTCAAAACAGAAGCATCAGTAGGCAGAATGGGTTGTAATTTGCCGTCTGTTTTCATGAAGCGTATTTAACAATCAAAAGTCTAGAAGAGCACATTTGCTTTCATAATCTGCTGTTTGTAAGTGTGTTACAAGTCTAGATACTGATCCTGTTTCCGAGACTGGTTCTGCGGATGTTTGAAAGATGTGCATTTCTAGTAGTTTGGTTAAAGACCGCTAGATACCCCAAGGATTTGTCAAGTCATTTTAGTTACTTTTTAGTCAAGCGGAATCTTTAGAGGAACCCAAAAATGTTGGAAGAATCTTTGATAGGAGAAAGTACACAAACCGATCGCGAAGTCAGAAAGGTGCGAGTTTAATCTGTAATTTCTTGATTTTGTTATATTGCAGAACGTTCTTTCCCTGCAGAACTTTGTTGCAGTGGCTTATAATAATAGACCACATTTCTACTTTGGGAAGGTAGTTGAAGAGGCAAAAGGGGAAGCCGTGAAGATCAGTTTCCTTCGGCAGCTTTCTACAAACAAATACTGCCTGCCAAATGAGCCCATAGTAGAAAGCGTGGAAGTGGAACAAATTTTCCAGCGGGATATAAAAGCGGAAATTTTGGCAGAACCGAACACCTTTGCATTTCTTGTTATGGACGACATCACAGCAACATTTATGGAATGCAGAGGAAGGCTAGAAATGGCAAAAAAGAAAGCTGCGGTAGGTACATGTGACAGTTTACTATAAGTATGACTAGAAGGAAAAAAAAACTACAGTTCTAAATCGTTTGCTGCAGTACGCCCCAAATTGAATGACAGATCAAGTAAAAAGATCTGTGAACATAAAAATGATGATTTATATCACGTAAGTGAAGGATATTCACTTCCTCTTCTTCCTCAGGTTAACGAGGTGTGGGGGGACCACTTCACCTTTCGCAAAAGTGGGCGTTATTGTATGGAAAGATATAAAAACAATCCAAAAAGAGATGCCAGAGTTTGAATGGTGCCAGATGGTGTCTCTCATGCCACCCGACGGTAGCTGGAAGCGTGGCTGCCTGAACAATGAGGTATTTGTGGTGATATTAGTCGCTCTTCTAAAGATGTCAAATTCAATATATCAGCCTTGTCAGGAAAACCCATTTTATTGGCTTTAGAAAAGCTGGGCAATTTTCCTTTCTTCAGATTTGAATCACAAGTTATGCAAATCCATTCAGTGGCATTAACACTTTTAAAACCAGTAAGACAGGACTTAACCAAATCTTGTGAGCATGCCTTGTATTTATTTGCATCACATTTCATCACAGAGGACTTATACCACAACTGATTACAACAAGTGCATATATATTCTGGGCCATGTGCAATGTTTTTGTGAAACAAATTTATCATGGAAATTGCATTGGTATCTTTGTTTTTTTCTGCTTGCAACCTGTCACTGCCAAATGGTACATGTGATACATTTGGGAGATCATGAAAAGTGTTTCATCAATGTCTGCATTAGCTGTATGGAAACATGAAAGTGTTTTGAGCTTTTCTTTGGAATTTCCATTGATTTGTTTAATGTACTCTGGGTTATTGGCTTTCTTTTCCTTAGCAGACTGTTTAGTTGTTTCCCTTACAAGCTCTGGCTTATCTGCTTTTCGTTTTCGAACGGACTGCTTGTTTATTTCCCTTACATGCTCTGGGTCAGCTGCTTTCCGTTTTCTAAAGGATTTTCGCTTGATTTCCCTTACATGTTCCAGGTTTTGGGTACCGTGGTTCTTCTTGTCCTTAACTGTTTCACTATTACTGTATCTCCTTGGTGTTTCACTTGTGGAAACATAATGAATTTCATCTACATGCCCAATGTAAATTCTTAGGCTGTCAGATGTCACATTTATTGGTTCAACAACAGTAACAGGAGAGAAGGCTGGATTTGACTCCATAATATGAATTGATAAGTTAAGGCAGTTAGCAACCACTTGGATTATGATTGCATCAGCCCATGTTCCCTGATTTGACATTCTTTGTAAATAATCTTGCCCTCTATAAATTGGTGAGGGTTATGCACTAAATACTGAACACCAATACTGCGCACATAAAAATGATTACTGGGATTTCCATAGAAAACACAGCTCTAAAAAAGCAATCACTGCCACCTCCAACATCAATTGCAGTTCTTCCTACATGAGACAATCTTGTTTCTAATAGAGATGCAGGATTCATACATGATGAACTACACAAGGCATTACAAGTCTGTTCTGAAGTGGGCCCAGGATTTAATTCCACATCTCCACTAAGTGATATAATTCTGTTAGATAAATGATAAGTTTTAACATGGAGATGCCATGATTTTTTGTAAATATTGTTTTCAGTATAAATACAAAAGCAAGGTGACTTTTTATGCTTAAATGTCCTCAGTCGAAAAACAAACAAATGAAACTCGCGTCTAATAAAACACTTCTTTGGGAAAACCATGAATTGCGATCTTCTGTATTGGTCAAAGAAGTGATTACGAGTATATCCACACAGCATAACCTTCAACATAGATGATGGAGGCACATATTTCTTTTTGTATAATTTAACCGCCTTTCTTGTCTTTCTCCTTTTAAAAAGTCTAGTCACCATACTGAAAAAAAAATTCTAGACGGTTCTCTTCCACATCTCATTCGTAAATGAGAGACTACCACTGCTCTTGAATTTGGAACATGAAGCTGAATAATTTTGTTGTTGTCGAGTACATTTGAAAATTGACGATTACCACAGCATTCAAACTTAAACTTACTTGAAGTCTGGGGTAGAATTCCATTTGGAAATTCAGGTTTTCTTATGCATGTCTCGATGTACTGCTCGGGTACCGTAACAGATTCGCTCTGCTCCTTGGTATTTTCATGTTTCAGCGATTTTTCATTTGTTAAGTCATCATCTGTTTCACAGTTGTTCAGCATTTGGTATTTGGCACTTGTTATTTGGTATAGATTATTTGGCATTTGTATAGCATTTGTTTGATAAGCATTTGATAGTTCTCTCTCAATCTTGCTTTCCACAATTGTGGCATTTAAGTCCCAGCAAGAGGGGGACTCGACGTGAGCTAATTGTTCAAAGCTACATGTCTCCTGGCCTTGCAAATTACCCCGGCCAGTCAAGGGTTGTAATACTACTGCATTTCTCCCTGAATATACGAGACACTTGTTTTCAGCAGTTTCAGCACAAACTACATCCATAGCAGCAATAATATAAATTCCCATCAAACAGAAGTCAACTCCCTAAAAACAACGCCCAGCAAATGACGCAGAATGGCGAACGACAGCTCTTTTGAGTGCTTTGTCATGTGACCATTTTTGGAATCGAGCAGATTCCAAACGAAAGAATCTATATTACTAGTACTCAAAAGTGCTCTTATAAAAATAGTTTCTAAAGAAAAACAACAACAATACAAGTAGGCTTACCTTAATTTTCAGATGACACGGCATGTAATTCATTCCTCCTCCGGGTGACAATAAAACATTTTTAACGTTTCGTTTGATTCGTCGACGGACCACGGTTGATAGATCGTACAGTTAAGATTTCGATGCAAGTACTGTCACAATTTGTCACAGCTACTGTTCCTTAGCGTAATAACATCTCTTTCCAACCAAGAAGGAATTCTTGTTTACAGAGTGAACGAAAAACCACCTTCGACCTCCCTGCCGCTTTACGCCATGTTGATGGACAAAATATAAACCTTTCCAATACCCCCATAAAACTTCACAAACATATGCAAGAAAGTATTTGTGACAAGAACAATACTTAGTGGGGGAGGTAGGAGTAAAATTGTTAAATTCAAGTTTAATGAATAAATTAATCAGAATCGAGTGAGTGAGTGCCATAAGAGTGCCTACAAAACTCATGGATGTTACTCCATCCATGAGCAAAAAGGAAAGATAAGTCGATACGAGTGGTTAAACTAATAACCCTATTTTGATTCAATTTGCAGAGACAGCCTGAACCATCAGTTTTCATTTAAACCCGGACCATGTGCGGTTTTGCCAAATTTCTTTGCACCACAGGAGATCCATCAACAAGTAAAGTTTTCCACACCGACTATTCCAACTGTACAACATGACTCTTCAAGAGGAAAATCATCATCAAAAGGAAAGGAAAAACCCAAACCAAAGCCAAAAGCTGCAGATTGGTTGGTTGCAGAGACGAACCAACTGCTTCATGCATGGGCTTCTCGTTTCGAAAGACTAAAAGGAGCCTCCAATAAAGTACCCACAGCGATTTGGAACGAGATTTACGAAAACTTCAGGAGCAGCTGGGATGAAAGTGAGCGTACGTTGCCTCAAGTCAAGAGGAGGCAGCAAAATCTGGAATATGAATTTAAGCAGCTAAAGGTCAAAGCAAGTAAAACTGGCGAAGAGGGCCTGAATAAAATCAAGGAGGGCTTTCCTTTTTGACCAAACTATGGGCTACCGTGACAGTGTAGATCCTGCCAAGATGGAAATTGAAAGTTCTTCTTTCATGCCAAGTGCATTGGATGCCCACAGTACTCCACAAATTATTTCTTCCGGGGCAAAGGAAAGGGAGGAAAGTACTGCAGGTGCCACCAGTTTGGACAACAAGGACCGACCTTCAACAAGTGCTGGCGTGAAACTTGGCTGCAAAGAAGTGCGTGGTAAGGAATCAAGAAAGAGGAAACGAGGAAAAAGTGATGAGGCTAATGGCACAGATGGCTTGAGTACATTCAAAGAAATGTGGGAGTAAAGTCTTCAACAAGAAAATGAGAGATTTGAAAAGTCCATGAAAATGTTCCAAGAGAATCAAAAGACGCAAATGGAATAAACAGCATCTCTTTTAACTGGATTTAAAGATTTATTGAAGGACTTGGTGAAGGAATAGACCCAGTAAACGTTTGCTCATGTAGTGTTCACCTTTTTCCTAAGATCTGGTCATTTGAACTTTACCGTTTTTAAAATTTGTTCTAAAATTTTGCTTATAACAGATACAATTTTCCATCATTAGAGGGACTTGTATAGCCCATTCCCTATATGCTAATGAGGCACATAATGCACACAAGATCCTTTTGTCGCTGGAATGTACTGGACTGTTTAAAATCTGAATGAAAATATTCTTTGCAAGGGAAAAACAATTTAGGAGCACGAAATACGCAGAGTATTTTTGAATATATTCTTGCCACTTTTCTGAGGTTGCATTACAAGTTATATGGCTGGCTTTGCAACGCCTGTGGCTGAGAAACACTCGCGCCGGTACTCGCACGCCGGTATGCAAGGATGGGAAGAAAACAATACCTCATTTAAGGATAGTTATTTTGAATAAATGTCCACAATTAGGAATTTGAAGAACCAAGAGAGTTTTCCATTCAGCCTTAAATTCCAAAATTATCGAATTTCTACAAAGGGAACCATTCCACCGAATTTAGATCAGAAATAGCTGGTAAGACTTAAAATTTCCAAAAATTTGGACACACCTCGCAAGGTTGTTCTCAATAATAATAATAATAATAATAATAATAATAATAATAATAATACCTCATAATTCCTCTTGTTCTTGTGTTCATAAATTCTGGGTAATGTCGTTCCATTCGTAAATTAAAATTTCCGGAAGCTCAGACCAGAATTTTTCTCCCATTGGAAAGTGCCATTGGTCTCAGTTTGGCGCGTGCTTTTTAAATTGCTTTCCTCATTACCATTTAGTGATTCTCATTAGCATATAAAAAGGGGTTATACTAATTATTTCTATTGATCATGATTGTTCATCTTGGCATTTGATAAGCTCAACTTTAATGGATTTACACATAAAATATCGTGCTTGTTACAGTTTGACTTATTTTACATGAGTTGTAAAAGACACTGTGACCCCAGTGAAAAAGAAACCCATCAAAATCAACGAAATTAAAGAACAAACAAATCAGCCACTTGTTTCTATGTCTTTGTTTCCATCCGAAGATTGATTTTTGCAAGGATCACTTGCTACTTAATTCAACACATTCAACATATATTACAAGTTATCCGACACAAAGTTCTTTAGAGCTTCTCTTATTTCAGTGCCACCCTCCCGTAATGGTCCTGCATAATCGTCTTCAGAGTCACTGTCATCTGAATCGCTGTCGCTGCAATCGTACAAGTCACCATGATCAATACAGATGTTATGTAAAATACATGCAGCAAGAACAGTTTTACTGAGTGTTCTGGTTTGCTGCTCAAATTTCTTAAGTAGTAAACGCCAGCATCCCTTGGGCATACCAAATGCTCTTTCAACAACAGATCTTGCAGCACTAAGCTTTTTGTTGAATTCACGCTCATCTGGTGGAAGGTGCCCTCTATTTGGATATGGTTTGACAAGCCACTTTAGCAGTGGGTAAGCGCTGACTCCTATAATAAGAGGGGGGATTTCTGTACCACTGACAATTTTCATTGATGTTAAAATTTGTTCATTTTCTCCTAAATCAAATAGACCACTTAATCTTAACACCCTGGGATCATGTATGCTTCCAGGATACCCGAAGCTAACATGAATAAATTTTAAATCGCAGTTAACTATGGCTTGTAAATTGACACTAATGTTGCTTTCTATTGAACTAGTCCTCGTGGTTACCTGGGGATGCGTTTATGTCGATGTAACAACCGTGTATAGCGCCAACTATCCCGTATTCCTCTTCAAACTCATCCATCAGTTCCTGTAACTCTTGTCTCGTTAATGGAAACTTAATAAACTGGTCTTTTAGTCGAAGAAGAAAGAGTTCCAATTCAGCACAGATAGTTTTAGCAGTAGACACCCAATTCCAAATTGCAGTCCAAAGCTTTTGAAGCTATCCCCTGTTGCTAGCCTCCACAGCGCAACGGTGACTCTTTCTTCGACGCTAACAGGTGAACGCATTCTTGTGTGCTGCTTCTGTAGGTCTCCACGTACCAGATCGCACAAAGCATTGAAGGTCGGACGAGTGACACAGAAATGAACTTTCCAAAGTGTATCCATGTCACGGTTAGCTAAAAGCACTCTAAACCAATTTTGCGGACGAGGCGAAGCCCAAGCCCTACGGCGATTTCTCTGCCGAAAAGCATGTTGATCGTGAACCAGTCTAGAGAAATACAAGAGTAGATGCTACTTGATCCTTTGGGTAGCTGCCACATACTTGCTAACCAGGTCATCAAGTGTGAAGGCAAGTTTTCTAAAGAGTGACTTGAGATTTTCAAGTGCACTTGAGTCACATCTTTACTTGAAACTAACTTAGCTTCTAGTGTGAAGCCAAGTAATATCACAGTTTGGGTTATTAAGAGCGACTCTCCCTAAGACCCTCATATTCAATTTTCATCCAGAAATAGATTTCGCTCATAAGTCTTCCATCAACTTCCCTTGGCAAGTAGGTAACAGATATGAGATAACATCTGAGAAATCGAACTTTTTCAAAATTTTCTAATCGGAACTTTTGGCATACTGGAATGTGCTCAAAACTAAGCGGTGAGCTCGAGAATTTTACAAGATTTGCAGTTGTCAGTTCTTGAGAATACGGATCATTCAAAACCTCTAACTTCGCTGGTTATAAACAATGACCCTTTGTCTTAAGAATATAAATAGTTGCAATCATAAGCTTTAATTAGCGTAATAAATCTGACGGCACAAAGTTTCTCTCGTTTGAGCTCTTATCGTAACATGCAATTTACGCTAAGTTCAGAGGAATAAATTAAAAAAAAGTGGCTCGTACTTATATGCTCTTCTACACCTCAATGCAAAGTTCCATCCATCATCTGTGAAAATCAGTTAAAACATTTGGTCGCAATCTAATTCTAGTTCCACACATGCGACCTGACAGTTGTGACATTCGGCTGTAACGCGGCCATATTTCCATTGAGCATGTCATAAACAAATGTTAGTAACAAACCAAGAAATCTGATCTTGCCCTTTGAATTCCTCTGCGTGGTAAGATGAAACATTTTCTTACCAAATGATCGCAATAGAAACGCTAGAAGAGTTTCATCAAAGCTGTCTTGTAACGAGAAAAGTCTATTACATTGACAGGAATTCGCTGTACGCCATGTTTTTTCCTTAACCACTGCACAGTTTGGTTATGGGCTCAACAACCTTTACTCTTCCCACAGGAACACTAGGCGATCATTGCTGGCGGTTTTTCGATCAACTGGTGTTTACTATCCTTCGACTTAAAAGAAATTTCAAAATGGCTGCAAATGGATTTCAACATTTCAACGTTAAATGAACCGAGCTTTTGTGTCTGACTTAAATCACAGAGATTGTATGAATCATAGTATACTGGTTTTTCCAGCATTGAGAGCAAATCGCTGTTGGAAGAAACAAAAGACCTCGCATAAAGTCCATGTTATGAAAAAAACAAATAAGTTAATTGCCCCTGCATTTAGTTGAAGTATGTGTGTGTGTGTGTTGGGGGGGGGATAGGGAAAGAGTCTTCGGTTCCGGAGTGCCACGCCCACATAGGTTGCTGGACATACATTAAGAATTAAATCAGTCTTTATTTTCATGCCTTCGCGAGGTTGAATAAAAGCACAAACCTTAAGGAGAGGCTTTACATGCCTTTTAAAAAAAACCTTCAAATAAAAAAGCCTTCCACACGTGGTGAACTAAACCGGAGGAAGCAAACACGCGCAAATAAAGCAAGGCTGAAAGTTTGAAAGTTTGGAAAACACAAAAAATGCGCAACGACGTGCAAAAGTATTTTTCACACAGTACACCATAAAGGAAATTCAAACAAACAGATCTCCTGCTGGAATTTTCTTACCCTTAATTAATAAGTTGACGCTGCAAATTCGATTAACTGAGAGAAAATAAATATTGATTCTATCTTGGTTGAAATACTGCAGTTTTTTAAAAAAAAAACCTAGTAGCAAAATAGCAAAGCTAAGCATATTCAATTCTCAATAACAAAAACGACCGTATATCCACGCGGTAGATTATGGAATCATTTCTTTGAAACTAAAAGAAACTGTGAAATA